>WUAP02156642.1:0-10292 GCA_015163945.2 Stichodactyla helianthus
TTTGCAGCTCTAGTATGATAATTATGTACGGATGTTATACGAGTAAACAAATTTACAATAGCTTTAGGGGCATTATTCAGTAGACATCATGCATTAATACTGAGATAGTATGAAAATAGAGCATCTTTCATATATTTGCCCAGAATAATGCCATACAAAGTATTTACCTGTAAAGATTCCTGAAATAGTTTTAATCTTCCGTATCCACAGTTTGCATCTGATGCATCAACCAACAGAGCAACCCTACTACCTTTGACAAGACCAAAAGACTAGAAAAAAACAAATAAAATTATCAGCATTAAACACAAAACTATTCAAGGGATTCAACAGTCACACAAGGTATGGTAACCAGACCCTTAATTAATTAGTAATAATTTATCAACATTCAAGTGTAAACAATGGGTGGCATGTGTTGCTATTGTGTTGTCTCACTGCTGTGAGTTCAGTGGGTTGGGTCACTGGTTTGAGCCCTGTGGATACCACATATGTGAGTAGAGTTTGTTCTTTCCCTTGCCATAACAGTTTTTCTCTGGGTTCTCTGGTTTTCCTCCCTCTGTAAAAATCAATGTGTGAGTTGTATGGGGAGATATTGAGGAATCCCCTGTATAGGGAGATATGGATGAATCCCCTGTATGGGAGATATTGAGAAGAATCCCCTGTACAGGGAGATAATAACCAATAAAAGGAAATCTGTAACACCGTGAAAAAAGAGAATTATACTTAACTTTTTTACTCCGACGAAGGGCGAAAGCTCAAAACGTCAGTAAAGTTAAGTATAATTCTCTTTTTTCACGGTGTTACAGATTTCCTTTTATTGGTTATTGTATTCATTACACACCGACGCAGCCTATACTAGTTTACTCGCTAGTTTCCATTTGTACAGGGAGATATTAAGATAAATCCCCTGTATGGGGAGATATTGAAGAATCCCCTGTATGGGGACTGAGATATTGAAGAATCCAGGCAGTACTGAGAGGACTCCCCTGTATGGGGACATATTGAGAGGAAACCCCTGTTTGGGAAGATTGAGAGGAATCCCCTGGATAGGGACATTGAGAGGATTCCCCTGTATAGGGACATTGAGAGGAATCCCCTGTATAGGGACATTGAGAGGATTCCCCTGTATAGGGACATTGAGAGGAATCCCCTGGATAGGGACATTGAGAGGATTCCCCTGTATAGGGGAGGGGGAGGATTTGGAATTCTTACCCTTCTGCTTGCTCTAAGAAGCCAGTTAATTCTCTCTTGACAAAGATTGATAACATTATTAAGTTTAAATTCAAACTCTTGTAGCTTTGCTTCATCATATTTGATGTATGCTGTGTCAGGATCGGCATTAGATGGTGGTCTATCATTAAAATAGTACATTAGAATATAAAAAACTTAGTCAGCTATAAAACTAGAAAAATTACTCCACTGTCCATCTATTCTTTTTGACAGTTAATTCAAGCTGTATATTTATGTAATTTTCTTTCATCCATCCCATCCATTTATTCCTCACCTATCCCATCTATCCATGCATCCTATTTTGGCCATGTTTCTTTCAAAACATTTGATAGGACTTAAACTTACTTAATACGAATGCCACACTTGAGTATTTCATCTATAGTCAAGGCTTCGGCATCAATACTATGTCTAATCAGCCAGTCAGTTGAAGACTGTCCTTCTGCATGTGCCGCTTCTAGCCCAAGAACTGACTATAATTATTAAAATAACAATAAAACCATTATAAAATAGACTCCAAGAATACAAACATGATTTACACCCCAGCACGACTATAAATTAATATTTCATACTCTATGTTGAAATTTCTGAAGATTTCTGTTATATAATTTTTAAAATGAAACAACCAGGGAAAGAGGAAGATAAATGATTCAAGGAACTGGAAAAATTCTAATGGATAAATTAAAAGGTAGCAAAGTATAGTCAGTGATATATTATAGTTGTACTGTAATGATAGGTAGTTAAGCTAGTATACAAGGTAATAAAAACACATTGTGTAACATCTTTACACATACTTTTTGTTCACAGAGAAATATCACAAGAGTAATTTATAACAAAATAGCAGAATTTGAGATTTTCAGATTCAGTTTTAGGCACGAGACTGAAAAAACCCAGGCAATTTGTCAAATAAATCAATACATGACATAGTTCAAGTACAACAGGAGACAACTAGCAGATATAATCATAAAATAACAAATCCACAAGTACCTTGTCTTCCTTTTCTGGCTTGAATTTCTTAGATTTGTTTGTAATAACTAACTTAATATGCATGTTCACTCACAGGAAACAGTTGTAGTTCAAATTCAGACTTATTTTCAATAAATTTAACTGTCCAAATTATTTCAAATTAAGTACTAAGCCTTTGAATTTGGAACAATATGTTTTTTAGGAATGTGTTAATTTAAGTTAGGGAAAAAAGACAAAATCCTTCATTGAAAATCTTTGTCTTTTAAGGTACATTTTTCAAAAAACTTTTAGTGGATTTTTCAAATAATATTTAGCATCTTTATGTATCACCTATAAACATGAATTGTTTCCAAGAGGAGTTTTAATTTATTCTAAGCTTTTCACATTAAATATTCTAACTAGACAGCTGAATTTTATGAGGTGCATACTAATTAGATAACAGACAGCTAATTTACATATCCTTGACACAGGCAGCCCAGCACATTTTCAATCATTGTAAAAGAGTTTTTTTGTCGTATGCTGTTATATCAATATACAGGATTTGGGAGAGCATGAGAAACGTTTTAGAGTGAGTCATTACCCATTAGCAAGTTCTATGCTGTTTTATCTGTTGACAAAATAGCATAGAACATGGAAAAAGCATTTTAAAAACCTTTTATGAAATAAAATGCCATTCTTTCATGGAAACCATGTTTCTATGTTCTTATATCCCATGATTTTTACCCAATTCAAACATGTTGAAAGCAATAGAGATTCATCAGCAGCATGAATAAAGTAAATTGCCAGTAGGTTACACACACGATTTTGCATTACAGCTAGAATTGTAGTGCCTATCTCAGAAACATTCACCCACATAATTGGATTCTAGGTTAAATAAACTAGGTACTCCCTCACCTGTAGCTGTGAGGACTGCTTGACTGAGGTAACAGTCAATGATCTTGGTGGTATAGCATCAGCAGTACTTAACATTTCCCATGCCGGCATTTCTTTTGATTTCATTCTCTCATCTGGGTAACTACTTAGACTGTCTCTTCTCTTCATGGTCACTCGATGTCTCGGTTTGGACTGCCTGGAAACTGGGCCCTTTTCTTCTATTTTTTCTTCACCTTTTGTTTCCTTTTCATTGTGAATTCTTATTGTGGGTTTGGCAGACTTTGCTCTAAAAATGACAAGGACAGATCACATTAAACTATGATAACATGACCACAAAAAGCAGCAAAACATTGTTTTTATTTTAATATTCCAATGTTGGCAGCAGGATGAACATTTTATACGATTCCCAACAAAAAAATTTCTGATATCAAAATAATTTCTAGGATTGAAAAAATAACATTTTGAGAAAAAGCTTTTACCTCTAGTTAAAAAATGCTGTTTAAAGATTAAATATTAATAAATCAAACGTGTTTGAGGAAAACCACAACACTAGGTGGTCTAATTTTCAATGAAAATGTGACTGATTTTTCAATTCAAACATCAGAAACTAAATACTAAATTTTTGTCGTTATTTAAAACATAAGATAAAGAATAGTATCAGACAAAACAAGAAAGACCAAATTAAGCTTGTAGGTATAATACCTCTCTTGTTTTGGTCTTGGGACTTCGATATCAGAATGAGTAATGCTCCAAGACTTCTTGGAAAAGCTAAATAAAGATACAAGGAGTTAAATGAAGCATAGATTTATCTGTTAGCTTGAAATCGTGGTTTTTTAGGAGCAGAAAAATACCTTTCAACTGGCTTTTCTTCGCGCGGTTTTTCGACTTCACTTTCTGACTCTGAGCTCGATGAACTCGAACTTGAGCTGGACGACTTCTTGAAAACTCTAAATATCTTTTTCATTTTTGTATAGCTTTTATGATGTCTCTGGTACTACTAAAAGAGCAATCATTTTAGTTAATTGGGATAATTAAAAGGGAGAGTTTGTTTTACAAATTCCTCGAGGGTTCAGACGCCATTTTGAAAACGCTACGTTGCCCTGGGAACTTAGGAAACGAGGGAGGGGAGACACGGGGAGAGACAGAGCCTTAGGGGAGGGGGGAGGTGTGGCCAACTTGACTTTTATAGAAGTACTCTCAGTAATTTTTCCTCTAGTCTATTTGCAATATCTTTCTGTATTTTGGTCTTTCTCCCTAACGCTTTTTTGCAATTTTTGCCCCATCTTTAAGACTCTAAAGCCGAAAAAAATTAATCATTAAAGCCCTTTGATATTATGCAATTCAATAATTATTCCCATCTAAAAATGGCAAATCCTACATAATTTAACGAACTTAAATTAGGAAATGTCAGTAATTTCAAAATGCTCTTAATTTAAAACAGTTACAGCTAGTATGTCTTATGCTTTTTTTGCCTTTCAAATTAGTCAATCGAAGATCAATTTTAATATTGACGTTTATTAAACTATTTTAGGTCTTCTGTGTGAAGGACGGTCTTCAGACTTGAATAAACAAACTGTCAAAAGCCAAGGAAATTTATGGCTGACTGTTACAAATTCTTTTACTTTTTTAGGAAACTTTTTTTTCTAATTTACGAGTTGTGTGAGTTATTTTGTCAAAATTTATTCATTCTAAGGCAAATATAACTTGGCAAAAATTAGCATAAAGTAAAATGAGGAAAATCTCACGAAACGAAATTTTAGGTCTGATTTGTTTCTTTTTTCAACTTTTTCTTTCTAATTTTCGATCGTTACAAAATAGTTTCTTAGCTATGTCGAAGAAAAAGGGACTAGAATCCAGTAATATGAAAAAATAACAAAGAGTAAAAATACAAAACTTTCTCATGAATTATGAATTTAAAAATATTTTGGGTAGAAGTATTCAAAGTGTATTTTTTGACTTGGAAGCACCATGTAAGTTTGTTCAAACTAGACTTCGCATTGTCTTATAGTTTTACCCCAGTTATCGCCCAATCACAAAGAGCTATCTCTAACCTCTATTATCAAACAACCAATGAGGAAACTTTACTCTAAATTCTTAATTGAAAACGTCTAACTATCAATCATCTCCCGTGATGTATACAAGCGCTTGGAATCACAAACAATTACAGGATCTCGGGCAAAGGAATTGGGATTCCTATCATCACTACCCTTACTGAAACACTTTTATAGATTTAGAAGATATGGACTTTAGCATTATGAAAAGGGTTTGGCATAAAAATGGATGATCTAGCAAATTCTGTTGAAGCTGAGGAATTATTTCCTAAGCGATCTTCATCAAATATCTTATCGGACCCTAGGATACTAGAACACCTTCGAATAGTCGCGGAAGAAGCTCAGAGTTCTGAAAAGAATGAAGAAGATACCGAGACAGAAATGGCTGTTAACAAACGCGAGCTTGCTGAGAAAATTGCGAATTACAACAAAAGAAATCAAGGGGCATTTCGCCTTGTTATGAAAGAGGTTTGTATATTTTCATTGTGGTGGAGCTAGATTTTTCTTACTTAGTTTTTGAATGATCTCTAATCTTTTAACAACAAACTGGACTTATCAACTTATCAATCATGACCAAAAGGTTTTTATAGAACCTTCTAACCCTTCCGTCTGGACTGGAATAGACTTCAATATTTTAAAATGTTCCTGTGAACTAGATTTTTATTTATTTGTTCGAAACGATGTGAAGTGTACTTCTATGCTTCAAAAATAAGAACTTGTTCTGTTCTGCTTGAGTAGGAATGTGATAAATGCTCACAAATTCACTTGGAAAAACAGCTAAACAGATTTTCAGTTATTCCAATTTGAAGTGTGTGTTGGTCTTGTCGTTCGGACTCGTTAAGTTGATTAGCATGTATGACACGTCCTTTATGGTTTTTTTTTTTTCAGGACCTGCACTTCGAAGGAGCGTTGAGATTTTATTTCGAAGACGCTAATGAAAAGATCACCAAAGCCATACGATTGACAAATAGATCTCTAGTTTCTGAAATATTGCCAATGCTGATTGAAAAGTTTAAGCCGGATCTGGATCAAACTAGTCTACTCTGTAAAGCAAAGTTGTATGAAGTTCATGATGAAGATGACAGAGAAGGTAAGAATATATAAGATTGATATTTATAATACTCTGATTAGGTAGTTTAATAAAAACCTCGCAAAGCAATATATCGTTACTTCGTTTTACTGTAAGTTTTTTCTGTCAATTTAAGCTTTTAAAACACTAAACGCTCTCGCTGTTCGCTTGTAAATGCGTCCAACTGCATTACCTAGCTATCAATATTCTAAAAACTATAAATGTTTAGAAGCGGCAAATTAAAATTCATGGGGGACATAAACGTTGTCTTGTTTACCGAGTATTCATTCCTATCATAGCTTGGTTGAAACGTTTGACAACGGCACGAATATTACAACGAAAATAGTAACTCATGCCACAGTTATAGAAACCAGGAACATAAGGTACAAAATAAGCGAGTTAGTGAACGCAGATACTGTATCCATGGAAATGGATCTGATATTAAGTTTCTCATGACTTTTTAATGATTTGATTCTAAATCACTTTTAAAATACTTCAACATACTAGATTTCCGGTCGATATGTATGCAACAAATGTCAATGGATGTGAAGTTCGCGCCGGGAAAACCGCATATTTTTCGAAAAACATTTCAGTGTTGTTGCCGTCATAAAAACGTCTCTGATCAGTCTCGGGCCATGATTTTTTGCCGTGTTTTGTCTTCTGCGGTTGTACTCAAAGACTGTTTTCTTGTCTGTCGATATTCTATGTTTTGTCTTCCGCTAATCTTTGTCAAATTCTTTAAAAACAATTATCACAAAACAATGGTCTTATTTCATGGTGCTTTGACTTCGTATATACTTCTGATAATAATAATCTGAAATCGCGGTTACGACTATTAATTAATGTTTTCCACGCGTGAAATTTTGCTTCATGGCTGTCGGCGATAATTCCATTAAAACACTTGAAACTTCAACAGGATTTTCGTCATTAACAGTTAGTTTTTCAAGTGATCCTTGAAATTAGATGCAATCCGTGTTGCTACAATAGTTTTTACATTTCTAGTATTTTTCTCTCAACCTCTGCCCTTAAATTCAGCAATACTCCTTCCAATATACGAGTATTTAGTTCCAAAGCCTGCTACTTAAAGATTACCTTTGTCGATTAGGATTTCGAAAATGCAATGAGTAATCATTTTGGTATTTGTTTTCAGAATCTCAAAGAAGTATGTCAACGCATTAAGCCCTGGTGATAGGGTTAACATATGTATGTAATCCTATCTTAATATCCTGAAGCATTTCTGTGTACTTATCGGCAAAGCCATTCATCTTCGTTTCTGATTTTTATAATTTTTTCTTGCTTAGTTTTCATTGTTGGTTTTTGTGGGGTTATATTACATGTTTTGTTTTGTGTTTGGGGTGTCGAGGTAACTATTCCCCCACGTGTGCACTTTGTGAACAAGTTCCTAGACTTCGACCAAAGTTTTTTTTAGCATTATCTTATTAATTAATGCAGCTCGCATTTTTCTATTACCAGACAAGCGTGAAGGTCTTAAAGACTATCATCAGAGACAGCTAAGGCAGATTACTAGAACTGTATAGTCCAGTGCGCGCAGCTAAGCAGAATTACAACTAGCATAGGACTAGATAGTCTAGTGCGCAAAAGGAGAGATGGAACCAGTATGCAACCAGCGCGCAAGGCATTAGTACTGGACTAACCTGTGATAACGGAGCACGTGTTAAGCGTAAAGCAGAATCTGATGCAAACGTCGTTCAATATTAATTCTCTCGTGCTTTTTATCACCATCAGCTGATGAAATCTGTCTAGATCCGTCCGACTATCCTCTCGACATCGCACTCAGCGCCAGGCGTTTACCACGATTCGTTCTACGTTTAGAGTACGACAAACCAATCAAGACCTCATCTCCCCAACCAAATGGCATTGCTAAGCAACAAGAACAAAGAAAAATTTCTCTTAACTCTTCCGTTACCAGCGTGAAAAGCGCTGCTAGCGACGGCAGCTCAACCAGTGGCTCAACCCAGATGAGCAAAGATAGCCACCACAGTACCCCCCTAACTAGTAAATTCTCTTCCTCCAAGAGCTCCAATTCTTCGGGTACCCCGACTTCAAGCAGAAAGAACCAGGAGGACCGACCTTCCAGTTCAAACAGCGACCGCGCCAAAAACTTTTTTAAGAATGCGTCTTTGCCGAGATCCACGTTCGGGATGTTCTTCGATGGTGTCAGCGGCGGTTCCAGTAGTAATCAGGATCGAAGCGCGCATCAAGCGCACAAAGCAGTCCGGGTTAAACATCAAAGAAAACGGTCTTTTGGTTCGTTATTGAAGTTAAAGAAAAGTGCCGCCGCGAAAAAGACAGTTGAGCTTTCAACCAATCAGCTTGCACCAGGAGTTTTAAAGGTTTTTGGCGGACATGTTTCTCCCGGTTCGAATTATAAAAGTGTGCGAGCAACCGAATTGACGACCGCTGCTGAAATAGTCAAGGAATCCCTGGAACGATACTCCCTTGATAGCTCGAACTCCAATGACTACGTCCTCTGTGATGTGATTGGGTTTTTCGCCGGCGCTGATGGAACAAAGAAGGAAAATTCAGAACAGCGTTCATCGGAGTCGGAAAAATGGATAACGGAATATTCCAGAGTTGTAGGGGACCAAGAAAAACCGCTGGTTCTTCAGCAGCTTTGGAAGCCCATTACTGGATTCTCGCGGAGGTTTGAGCTCAGAAAAAAGGTCGAGACGCAAGAATCGAGCTTCTTCCAAGCAAGAGGTAGCATTGCGGTAATGAAAGCTGCCTCTGTGCGGGAGGTGAAAATGCCACCTGTAGTTAAGGAGGCTCAGAACCCTAAAAGAGGCGTTGGTGCTTTTATTCATTTTGAAAGCTTCGGGACTGAAGAGGGAAGCAGTACGAGTCGTCCGTCTGTCATACTATCTCCATTTCTCCCACCAACAGACACTCCTTACCTATTACTTATCAGAGGATACGCTATTCCTGAAGATCATCTATATCACAGACTCGATGAACAAATCGCTCTTATTGGTCGTCATAGCGACACCCCTGGAGAGGGTAACCATGGTGACTACGACGAGCATAACCCTGATATTAGTCTGTTTGCGCCGGATGTATTGCCTCAACATTGCGTGCTCAGCAAGAAGGTGGAGGCGGATGGAGATTTCGATTTAGAGGAAGAATGTGATGTGAACTTTGTGGTCTGTTTGGATCCAAACAGGAACGCTAGCGTCAAGATTAACGGAGTACCAATCTCTTCTCCTATCAAACTCAGCCCTGGGGACCTTATATCACTGGGTGCGCACTATGTATACATGTTTAAGGACCCCACCCAGGTTCTTGATAGTTCGTTACAGCTGATTTGGATGGACGCTTTGCAGAAATTCCACGAAATGTCGAAAAATTTCAACAGAAGCGTTTCGGAAACCGACACGATTAACTCTGAAACTTCTTTAGAGAGAACTCAAGATCAAAATGAAGACGAGAAAACCAAACTAAGGTTGATATATAGTGTTGAAAATGAAGATAAATTGATAGACATTATTATGAATTTGTCGCAAGAAGACGTTTATGAACTTACCCCAGCTTACCTGTTGATCTTGTGCATCGAGCATTCGTCTAAACATCACACGGAGATTCAAACCAGAAGACTAATGGTCAAAATATCTAACGCTATACAAAGCGTGGCGTGGGTAAGTAACACATTTTCTTGCCTTAGAAGTCTTCGTTTGCCTTACTTTTATTACCCACCATCCCTTAACCTTCGCCTTCGACCTTTTAATACTTTTTCATTCACGATTCCAGGAACGAACAACGGAGATGTCGAATACAATTGAAAAGTAAGGACTTATTTTACGTCTATTGATGTTTTTTCTTAAAGATTTCCGATTTAAAAGCACAGAATTTGGCACTAACAGTACCTAGTGTCCTAGAACAGTAAAAATTTTGAGAATGACGAAACTGAATGCTCTACATGCTCTGTGTTTTTACTATGGTCTGCCCATGTCGAACTTTCCTAACGCCTCCCACATGGAACAAAGCGACAAAGAACAACTAGTTCTCAGAGAGACACAGCGATTGTCACTGATCATAGCAAGTGGGTTAATCTTGTTAGTAGATGGTCATGTTTATCCTGTTTACAGTTTAGT
>WUAP02156652.1:0-10292 GCA_015163945.2 Stichodactyla helianthus
CTCGTCCCACGCCACACTGTGGTCGCTTCTATGCACATGATTGGCCAATGCTGAATCGTTGGTTTTTCCCATACGTAATATAAATAGTTTTAAATCGAGATCGGCCTTGATAAACAAAAGAATCAAGTTCAGCTTCGACTTGAAACCATTGTTTCATGATCATCCAAGCGAATTCGGGAAAGGTCTATTTCAGTATCATTTGTATTTCGCATTCAAGATCAATGGACCTCCTTACTAATTTGCAAATTAGGCGTAATGTGTACCTATTCTCAGCGGTCTCACTACTAGTACAAATGTATGAAACTGATTAGCATAGACCAGTCATTTCACGGCAATCGTTGAAGAATCCAATCAAAATTCGAGTGGAGAACTGATTTTGAAATTTGAATAATGAAATCATTCATGGAGTCCAGTGGGCTACGCTTAATCCGTTTTGACTGTAAACTGGCATCATTTACACATCAACAATTTATACTAAACGAAAGGACCCGCTCTCGGCTCCGGCGCATCCGAATTTGTAAATGTTTAAACTATTCCCTGGGGAGTCTTAGCATTTCTCCTCCTCCCCTCCCCCCCTATTATCTTTTGGGTTTTTACCTTTGTCCTGAATAAAAAACCAAATGGTGATTATGGTTAGTTTGGAGGCATTTTTTAAACCACGAAAAGCACAAAAACCTCATTCGACGATTAAGATCTAAATTGGCTTATTATTGGTTTATTGGAAGGCTAGATGGAACTCTTAGAGGATAAAAATAAGAAAAATGAGAAAACGAAACTGAAGGAATGGAAGGAGAGAGGAATTAAAGGCGTGGTCTTAAAACCCTTTGCATAAAGCAGTGTTAACAAAGAATGAAAATAACTGAAAACCAGATCTTTCTACAATTTAAATCGTAAATGGTTTACTCCATGCTGCTTCGATTGCATGCTGAGGCTTGATTACCAAAACTCATTCATTCGACACTAATCTTCATTCTATTTCACTTCTGTGGAGCGCCAAACAATAGTTTCATGTTTAGATGGAGCCCTAAGGAAATTCGTATGGGTTCAGATGTTATTGAAATCCATACTCTTTTTGGATAGAAAGTAAAATAATTTATAACTTAATTATGAAACGGAAGAATGTGATAGGCTTAACACGACACACTAGGAGACAAAACACTGCTGCCGTTTGGCAAATCGCTAAAATGTGTGTGGGTTTTTATGTTTATTATTTCTATTTTTTAAATATTGCTAAATGATGATTTCTAATTACACCCATACACCTAAGGAGACAAATAAATTATTTAAAAATTTCTTTGAAACAGACATAACTGTGAGCTGTAACCTTAGCCTTTTTTCTCGCCTACGCGACTGATATAGCGAAACCTCATTTTTTTAACTAAGCACGTAAAACTGGCTTATGAAGCAGGTTTTGCTGGTCCGTATTCATTGGATTAAATATTCTGGAGTACATACAGAGGATTAATCAGAAAAAGAGTAAGGTCGTTTAGGGGTAAACCAGCTGGGAAATTTTTATCTGGTAACAGCAACGATGAAGTATAATCAGAAAATCTAACGGACCTTTCCAGTTTTCCCTTGACCCTCTTGTGAGCTGTGCGTTAACGCTGTTTTCAGTCGCCAAGAAACAGATTTTAAATCGAGACTAGTTCTCCTGGGCGTCACATAGATCACTCGATCTTCTTGAATATAAAGATATCGTAGTGGAAGCAAAGTGAGCTAGGTTACCAAGAGCAAGACACAAGTACTTTTTGATGCCATAAAACATTTGAGGCGCTTGTCTTCTTGAATTTTCACTGAAATTTCTCGATCAGAGACTACAGGGAAATAAACTGTTGACGGGTGACATCTTCACACTTTCATTGGGTCGTTAACCACGTAAATCTTTAGGAAATTCTACACTCCACACAAACCAAGACTGAAGAAAGCATCATTCAGTGTGAAAACTGACGTAAGTATGACTCTCGTAGATTTTAGTTATGTATTAAACTGGTTCAATAATAATTTTTGTAAGTACTTCCATTAGGCCCCGCGTAATGCATTGCGGCCCTTTTTCTAGTCGCATTTGGCGTTTAAGTCAAAAAAAAAAAAAAAAAAAAAAAAAAAAACCCTGAACTCACTAATATTTAGCTATTGTCTTTTTGATCTATTTGTTTTTTTGTTTTTTTTCACAGTTCTGGTTTTTTCTTCTTTCGGTTTCTCGTTTAACTTACACCAAAGAATTAATACAGTGAAGCGTCTAAGAAGTTTTGGGTACATTTTTTCTACCCAAAGGTAACGGAGCAATATGGAAAATAGCTGAGGATTTTCGTGAGTTTTAGTGTCAAAAACAAACTTTATTACGATCCGGAATAGTCTCGTTTCACTATCTCAGTCGATTGATTTACTTCAATTTAAAAGATAACGATCTTTAAATGATTGCACACATTAATGCTGAACAAAATAAAATCTCGAATTCCATTTCTTTTTACTTGCTCGATTTATGATCCAGCAAAGAAAGCCATCATAAACAGAGTGCCTCAATGCGTAACTACTGCCAAAGAGAAATAACTTAAAAATACATGCTCCAAAGAACTGTACTTATTTTCTTATGATGACACTAGGTTGAAAACGTTCAAACAATGTTAAATAATTTTTCTTTTCAAGATTCATTAGCTTTTTTCCATAACCAATTTTCTCTTTATTCCTCTTTATCATCTTCTATCATCTTTATCGTTATGTTATTTCTGCTGCTCTTCCTTTATTTAATCCTGTTAAAGTCAAACCAGCTCAAGCGTACTCCTCTAGATTCCATTAATGATTTCGTTCTTCGAATATTGAGTTGATTATTCAAACTTCAAAATGCATTCTCGTAGCGAATTTTGATTGAATTCTTTAACGAGTTCCATAAATAGGTAGAAAAAATCCACAGAATTTAGCCGTTTTGATTGTAATTTCTTCTTGTTCTTCTTAATCATATTCGTGCTTGTGATCACTGTTATACTTAAACTACTGAAATGGTGAGCTGTCACTTTTAAAAATACTAATATCATAACGAAAGATTATTCACCAAGCTATTGTTTGTTTTTTGTGCATTTTTTGTAAAACTCCTCAGTGATCGTGATTTTTGAAATGTAGCTTGGGCTGTTATTTTAGTTGGCTTTTGTTATACAAAATCTGCTTCGCTTTCTAACGGTATAAGGTGTGTAAGGGTTAAGGTATCTTTTGGTTGGGTAAAATTCACAAGCTGTGAGGGGGGAATTAAAAAGTCAATTGACTTGCGGTTGTGTGTGTTTTTTTTAAAATTATTATTCTTATTTTTTATTTATTTTTATTACTATATAAGAGAATCTCCGACCGTCTGGGATTTTTCCGACATATGAAAACCAGGCTTTAACGTTTTGCCAATGTTGATATGAAAACATAAATCATACTGGTATGTTTTCTTTGTTGAGCTGGTATAACTGAGTTGGAACTGTAACCCGATGATGACCGCGGAGAAATCTCGATTGATAAAATTCATAAAACCTCAGGGTTAGCAATTAAATGTGAAAAATGAACATCGTAAAAACATCTATTTGGAATAATCTAGAATAACTGGTTTCTTGTTTGAGATCCTCCGGTGCTTGGTTATCGAGTACGAATAAGTGGGAATGCACACACTATATATATTTTTGACGTTAATTAATTCCCCCTAAAGTGTAGAAAATGGATATGAATTTTTTTTTTTTTTTTTTTCGAGCGCTTCAATTGAATTATTTAAATTAAACAAGGTGTTTTTGTCTTTAGAATGAGCTGAGCGACCGAATAAAACGCGGAGACGATAGATCATGGTAACATCTATTAAGAACGCTACTAGTTTGACTGGCACCAGAGACATCATGGCGAAGAGTTCGCCTTCAGGGCTGAGAATTGGTGAATGTGACAATCTTATTCAAGGCTTGCAGTCAGACTGGATCACTAAAGTTGTTGTCCTCGTCTTCATATTTTTATTTTGCGTCATTTTGAATTCAGTGGTTATTCATCTGGTTTACAGGACCAAGAAACTCCACAAGGACATGTGTTACTTGATCGTCAACATGGCTGTGTCCGACATGTTGGTCATGGCACTTGGCCTACGAGAATGGCTAAACATTCTTCTCTCTAATTCACGGGCTTGGAAGGTAGGAGGGACTTTAGGAACCATATCCTGCAAGGTTTTCACTCTGTTTCGATTTGTGGCACCCATCGTGTCTCTGGCAACATTAATCGCGATATCTGTAGAGCGGCTTCGTGCTGTATCAAGCCCGACCAGAGTACAGCCTATTGGGAGATTGCTCTTCTGTTGTTTAATTGGTCTGTCATGGTTTATTCCTATAGCTCTGTACAGCTACACGCTTTACGCTTTCGACCTGACGACCTTCAGAGGCGACAAGTACTGCAATGATCTCCATTTAGACAAGAACGGTTGGATTTTGTACTACTTTGCCTTCTACGTCATTATTGTCGTAATGTTCTTAGCACTCATTGCTCTGAACATGACGATCATGAAGAAGCTCTACAAGACTCAACGAGCTATCCAGCTTCCTGAGGCAGAGAAGAAAAAACGAGCGCTCAAGTTCGTGCGGGCCGTACGAATGATAACTTGCTGTTCTGTGTTGTTTGTCGTTTGCTGGGGACCAAGAAGCTGTCTACGTTTTCTCGACCATCTTAATGTCTTTGAATTCGATTACTGTGCCACAAAAAATTTCTTTTTCTGCATTGATTTTCTTTTCTACTTGAACTTTTCCTCGTCGCCAATAGTTTATTTTACGTTTCTGCAAGACTTCCGTGAGGTACTGAAGGAAAAGGTCCGGTCAATTTTTAAAAAGTAAAATTTGACGGGATTGGGGATTGAAGTGCAATGGACAACAAGAAGAAGCAAGAAAAGAAAAGAAAAAAAAAAAAAAGAAAGAAAACGAGCAACCACTAACCAATGGAGTCAGTAAAAGTACCTACAAATAGCAAGAGAGAGAGAGAGAGGAGGGGGAGGGGGACAGGGTTTTTGTTGGTTCATGTCAAATGTTGTTTTGTAGGTTGAGGCAAAGCTCAAGGACAGTCCCAACAGAAAAGAAAAGAGGTGTACTCTATGCTATTCCGTGCGGTGGATGCGACGCTATTTATGTGGGGAGAGTGGAAGATCCTTAAACACCAGGAAACGTGAACATGAGGCTAGCTTACGATTACAACTACCAGAAAATTCTGCGTTAGCTGAGCATGCCGTCGAGGCAGACGGCCATGGGATATCATAGTGGAAAGACACTATAATATTGAAATAGAACAATGGTACAGAGGAAGCAGAGAGTCATGGTATATCACGAGCAATAAACGTTCATCAGTTAACAGAGACAGTGGTAGAAGTCTACCATAAAGCTATTTACCACTATTAGAGTTCGCGCAGGACAATTAATAATTATTCCACTCAATCTTGTCGTACATAGCTCGTAGCCGAGGAGGCGCGCAGCGCCGAGGAGGCTGAGCTCATGTACGACTCGATTTCGTGGAATAATTGTTAATTAGCTGGTTCGCACTATGTAATTTCAAATACTGAAAATCTATACTTCTGAAGATGGCGGTTATGCCCGAAAGCTCGGAAATAAGTTAGTTTTTGCTTGAAGACACATCTGGTTTATTTTTGTTAGTTGTTTGGAAGAAAGTGTGCGCATGGCATCTCACCTCTTTGAAAATCGTATCGATTATCGATATTTAAGGACACACAACTATGAAACTATGAAATAGTAAATTACTAAAACACTTCATCGGCCAATCTTCCTACCAGTGAGAGAGAATAAATATATTTTGCCCTCACTTTGCCCTTTTATGTTACTCAGGCTGGAAAAGGCGTAAAAATTCAGTAAAAATCCCAGCCACTTGATATTATGAGCCATCCTGGCTTAGCTTGCGATGAAGAGACCTTTCCCGATTCGCTTGGATGATACGAAACAATGGTTTCAATTCGAGGTTGGCCTTGATAAACAAAAGAATCAAGTTCAGTCTCGACTTGGAACCATTGTTTCGTCATCCAAGCGAATTCGGTAAAGGTCTATTGTAGTCCTTAAAGCTATCGTATTCTCGCATGGTAACGTTAGTATTTTAACCGTAGACTCTTAGTGCTTGACTTAGTGTTTTGTTATAACAATAATATTAATAATATTGTAATGTGAATAATAAAAACTTTGTCCGCTTGTCATTCCTTCATTAATTTCAGTATTGACTTTACATACACTATAACTGATTTTCTGTTTAAAGCAACCATAACAACCATAATACCTCAATTTTCTTCTAGTTAAAATTTTGGTCTGTCATATTTCTTCCGCGTCAATTTTTATCCAAAGAATTAAGACACTCATCCTTCGCAAAGACCTATTCCTCCTTCGCCATAACAATCAAGAAACAGAACATCTCTTTAATACTGATTACTACAATAAAACCAGTTAGATTTGCATCTAGATCTACTGTTAAAGAACTTCTGTTAGCAGGATGTCAAAGAACATAACATTTGTACCCTATAGGAAACTAGTTTCTTGATAGGCGGTAAGTTTAAGCGAATTAGAAAGTACGGGAAAAATCGATGAAATATAAAAAATGGAAGAAAATAGGAGGCAAAAAGGGAATCAGGAAGAATTTGAAATATGGATTAGATACCAAGAATTCGAAAAGCATTTGAAAAATTGTATGAGAAAAGAAGAAAATGTGAGAACAACAGAAAAATTGATAAAGTCAAGAATAGAAAAATGAGATTTACAGTCAAAGAACATGAAGCGTGCCCCCCCCCCCCAGACTCCATTGATTATTTCATTATTCGAATATTGAGTTGATTATCTACTCTGAGTTTCATAAAATAAAACCGAAAACTCCTGACTTCAAAATTAATTATCTACTCGAATGTTGATCTGAAATGCACGCAAACTTCACACTAGCCTTTCTGTGGAGTTTTCCTACCTATTTATGGCACTCGTTGAAGAATCCAATCAACGACGTGCGAGTAGAAAATAAATTTTAAAGTTTGAAGTCTTCGGTTTTGTAAATGAAAGCTCAGAGCGAATAATGAACTCAATATTCGAATAATGAAATCATTAATGGGTCTAGAGGGGCACGCTTCATGTCCTTTGACAGTAACGGAATCGGGTCGCTGACTATCGGCTGAAGGACTACATAGATTGGCTGAAAGAAGAATACAAAAGACGTCAAAACAATAGAACGAAGCAAACAATAGCAATCAAAAACAAAAGATAAGTTGCCTCCTTTTGTTTGATTGTCTGTTGGTTTTGTTCTCTCAGCCAATCTACGTTGTCCTTCAGCCGGTAGTGTATTACCCACGGAATCAGGCCGGTTATCTTCACACATTCTTGAAGTTTAAAATTAATTACGCACACAAAGTGTTGTTGAAGTACGAGAGCAGACTCCCTGAGGCCCAAACTTTTCACTTGGCTATTGTAATTTATTCACTTCACTAGACTTTAAGTTTGACACTGCAAATTTAATCATTTCACTTGAAAATGGCGTCAAGATGACACCTAAACGTCGTGTGAATACGTTTTTAATATTAAACTTTATTATGCTATGTGTTTCAAAAAATCTACTTTTCAAGATTAATTTTAAAGTATTGTTGAAGAATTTATTCCATGCAACGAGAGGATCCGGTATAAGTTAATTGAACCCAGCTTTTGCTTCTAGAAGGAAAAAAAAAACATTACTGAGTCGGCTTTCTCTTACTTAAATCAAGAACTTAAGCTGACGTTTTGACTGTTTAGTTTCAGGCCCGTCGCTAGGACATCCATAGGGGGATTCGTATTTCTGACAATCTCAGTTATTACAACAACAGATCAGCGAACGCGGGAAAAAGTGCGGCCTCGATTTCATGAACTTATCGCACACCTGCGACGAGATCCTCAGTTCGAGGCCAATTTTTATTTGTTGTTTAAAAAAAACGAATAAAAGGGATAAACAGGAGGGGGTTTCGTTTGAACCATCGAACAACCCCTAGCGACGGGCATGAGTTTTGACCTTAAAATCAAATAAAACAACTAAATAGACTGAAATATGTGAAGACATTTTTTCTTTGGATTGAAGATCGACCTGAATTTCCCCGGCAAATCCCCAGTTTAAATTTCAGACTTTGTTCATTCCGTTTAAATGATTTTCTTTTGTGTTCTAAAGGTCAAAACTGCCTCAATGGACCGCGAGGAAATTTTTGGTGTTACGGATATGTTTCACTAGCCTTAGCTAAAATGATGTGGAATAAGGATTGTAGGATTGTAATTCAGTTATAGTTGTTGCAGAATTTAGTTCTGTTGATCCCGAAAGTTGGCTTCCCCTCGCTAGACCGCGTAGTGCTAACATTAAATCAGTTAGAAAAAGGATACGTTCCCAGCCTCTTGAACCCTACTGCCGTTCCAATAAAAGCAGCTGCTATACAAGAAAAAGATTAGGTTTCGACATAACCCTAACAGAATTCTCTGGGATAGTAGCATTTCAAAAGAATTTCCACAAAGCGTTGTATAACACTTCCTCCAGGGGTAAAGCGAGGAAGAGTATCAAATACCCCGCGAGGGTTGTCTAGTAGACTGACTATAGTAGCCAAAGCTTTCAGCCTGTCTCAAGACGATCCGCAAATTTTTGCCCGCAAATGTTAGCATGTAAAACCTGCATAATTTTCACTATTGATGTCAGATACTATTCCACTCAACGAAGATAAGATCTTCATAATGATTATATTAACATGATGTGAGAATCGCCGACAAATAAAACATTTTGATAAAATTCCGTTTTGAAAAGCTTGCGAGTCAGAATTTTTTCAGAACAGCACTTAGAATCAACACCTGATTTAGTAAAAAAGATATGTATGAGGAATCATAAGGCTAAGGGACCAGTCACTAGCCTGAAGGAGGTGGTGAGGACGAATTTTTTCGGGTTCACAAGGTTTTGCAAATAGCCTGAGGGGGATCACATACATTTTCAATAAATTAGGGACTGGTTAAAGTAAAGGGGGAATTGGGGTTGAAATTCGATTTGAAGGAGCTCGTTTTTCTGTTGGCCCTGCACAAAACAACGTAAAAACAAGTGATGACCCCCCCTGTTTCCATATTACATTTGCAAATTACCTGCCTCTAATATTAATATACAGTTTTACATACAGCACACCCCTTTCAAGAAGTTAAAAAATGCGTGACCCACCCCCTGTTTTTGCTTCCCCCCACCCCCCTTCACTTTATGGTCAGTCCCTTAGTTCGAAATGAGGTGGTCCCATAGTGCCTTGGAGGGGGGTGGATGGGTGAGTAAGATAAATTTTATGGTGTTACATCAAAAATCCTCCTACCCCATACCAACACATCCCCCCCTCAAAGGTTGACCGGTCTCGTAAACATACCCCTATTAAATTGCAAGAACCTTGTAATATAAAAACAAAAATAAAATCAATAAATTGGAGTTAAGGACGGAAACAGAATACTGTTATGTTCATTCTGAAATCCTTCCGTTCTAAAAATCACTAAAATTTAAAATAATACGTTTTTCTACTACCATTGTGCTGTAAATTGCTGGAGAAATATATTTAATTTCCACACACAAAGGAGTAAACAACAGATGAATGAACACAATTTTGTTTATAATAAATGAAAACAAAGAAAGGCTTAAAAGCAGGAGGTGAAAACGTACCAAATTTGAGAGTTTATGATACTTGGAGCGGAAACAGGGCTAGTAAGTGTTTCAAGTAAGAGCTTACGGCAGTGAACCATAATATTGCAACTGATCAGCTTTCAATATGAAAATGTTTATAAGTGTTTTTTTAATGAGTGTTAGTGCACTTAGTTTGAAAGATAATCAAGGAAAACGGATATAATGGTGTTAAGGTGTCGATTTTCTCGAAACAAGTTTATTGAAGATATCAAGAAATGCTAATTAAAGGAAAAGATAGTGTCGAGGCCCGATTCTCGAGATGTGACAACACGAACATGTCGAGAATAATACAAGGTGTAGAAGGTAGTAGAGTGGTTTTCATTAACCCGTGAAACAAAATGTACTAATTAGGATGTAATAAAATGTAATAAAGAGTAGTAGTATTATTTAGTTCCAGGGCCCAGTTGTTCAAAGCCTGATTAGCTCTAATCCTGGGTTAACTCTATAGGTTTTATTAAGAGTTAACCCAAGGATTAGCACTAATCCTACGGTGGCCCATAAGGGCAAAACACATTTCAATTTCTTAACTGGAACACAACAATATTTTACAGAACACAACAATCTTTCGCAGAACGCAACAGTCTTTCACAGAACACAACACAATTTCGAAGAACACAAGA
>WUAP02156663.1:0-10291 GCA_015163945.2 Stichodactyla helianthus
TGCGCATGAATACCCAGATTCTGGGTCTTCCGGTTTGGAGTTTTCCAGAGCCAAGATATTTCGTCGAGCATGCGTAGCAAGAAATAACGGCTCTGGGAACGAGATTGGTTTCCAAGAATTTAAGAGAGTTTTTGTGTGAAAAGAAGCGTTTGTTTTCTCCGAGTATACAAAGCATTTCTGTGATATACTTTTGTCGGACCAAGATATGGTATATATGAAGAACATACGTAAGAATTAGCCTTAAGTTTTAAAAACTGACCTTAAGCTTTGGCATTTTGTGAAATGTAATTGTAAGACAAGTGCGAAAATCAAATTTGCATATTTTTACAATAGCACGAAGACGTTTTCGGCTAATTTGCATACAGACATGAACATGCGCAGACGTTTTTCTCTAGTGTCACCGTAACCGTGACTTTTCAAGGCCAAGAAAACCTTATTTTAGACGCAGTTTTAAGCACCTGCTGAGTAGCGAGTGACTCTTGCAGTTTTCTTTTCCTTGTTTGCGCCATTCGTTGAAATTCATTCCATGAGGTTTGAAGACTGCTAGAGTGCTCCATAATGACGCCACTGGCGTAGTGCCCACGAGTGATGACATCATTGGCTGATGCCACAACAGATTGAATCAAATCCTCGTGTGTTGTTAATTCGGCTTCAAACGCCTCGTGTTTCTTCAGAAGGTTTTGGACAGCTAAGATAAGACAAACAAGGAAAAGACGATAATTGAGGGAGGGTGAGGTTATCTTAAAGAGGGTCTGTAGGGGGGAGGGGGTTTATTGCACTGTTATTAAGCTACAGAGGTGCAAGACTAAATTTTACTCTCAACAGAAGGGGATTATTAAATGTTTGATAGCCATGTCCATCAATTTTCCCGACCCGACCCACCCCTCCCCCGGTGTAATAAATGAAAGCTCCCTGGTAGTGTGGACGAGAACTGAATGAAAGTGGTCCAGTATTGATGTTAAAATACAAACCATTCAAATTGTGTCCATAATCATCTGAACCCACTAGTGATTCCTTTTCTCGGAGCCAATCAAGTTCTGCCTGAGCGTCATTTAGAAACTGGTGCAAAACCAGACTCTCTTGGAGTTTCTCCTTTCTTTTAGCAGCCGGTGTAGAGAGCTGTTCAAATCTGTAAGACACGTCAAATAGAAGAAATCACAATGGACCCATTAAAGTTGGGTAGTGTTTTCCCATTTTTAACTCAGTCGTGGATACGCGAAGCGTAGAAACGAGTTATTGTGAGGGGTCTGAATACGCTAATGTGTCACTCACTGGATCACTGGATCACTGGATCACTCACTCACTATGGTGTTAGCACATCGATATCTAAACGTAAATCTATCGGTTTGGTCATCTGCAATCGAACTTCATACGGAAAACTTACCGAAGACGAGAAATTTGCGAAGCTAAGCGAAGCCTAGTGAAGGCTATAATATTTTAAGGGTCGTTACTATATTTATGCAAAGAAATCAGTTCCCTATGCTCCATGTGGGATGAGTACTATAGATAAGGAATCTAATTGTTTTTGAGTAACGCTTGAGAAGATACGTTAATATGGATGAACCTCAAACAAAGAATTTTATTCCGAAGAGGATAGCACGTGATCAGTTAAACAAGTTATGTGCTAATAGGCCATTTGCATGATGGCGTAATTTACTACCAAGACCAGAATGCTTTGAGTGGCTTCTATTGTCAAGCAAATTTGACCAATTGTCTCTTTATTCCCAGGAGAGTAGAAAAATCTGAATAAGAAAGCATTTTCACAAAGCATTCTGGTAAAATGACGCCATAATGCAACTGGCCTATTTAGGGCAATAGACGTTATTCGTTGTGTTCCCATTACAGGTCACGTGTCATTCCCTTGAGGATTTTTCTTTTGTTTAATGGTAAACGCTTTAGAAGACACATTAATATGGATGACCTCATACAAAGAATGTTATTCCCAAGAGGTCTGTATTGGGAAAACATTACGCCCAAGCGAATAAGGCCTATTCCTTAAGATTTCGATTGCAACACTTCGAGATTACATCTTCCCCGAATTCGCGTGAATGACCACGAAACAAGTCGAGGTTGAAGTAGACAGTAAATGTATACATTTGTCTACTCAACCTCGACTTGAAGCCATTGTATCGCATGGTGGTCATTCAAGAATATTCAGAAAAAGTCCGTCTATATTTTAGGGAAAAGAATGGTATTTGGTAAAGTTTTTGAGCAAACCTTTCAGCAACATCAGCTGCTCTCTCGCCAATTTCTTCCTTCTGAAAGTGACCCGCTTCTTCGAATTCTTCGGCCTGTTCCAACATCTCCCGCACACGATCCTCATGGTTCATAATATCTTCTTCCAACATGTCATGCTTCTTGATCAGGTTCTTTACGCTCTTCAAATCCTTACCGTATTCCTTGAGACACAAAGCACAATCAACCTCATCCATCCACGTCTCAAGCTCCGTGACATTTCTTTCAAAGGTCTGCTTTTGGATGGCTTCTTTCAACCTTTGGGCCTTGTTAGCTGACAAATCTTCCAGTAGTGTCCAGAGGTCGCTAAGATCTTTAAGCCTCTTCTCTATAGTATCGCGATGACTTGGCGAAGAATCAATGATAGATTTACCATCTCTGATCACATTCTCGAGTTGACCACGGTTGGCAGTCAATTCTGCCTCAAATGTCTGGTGCTTTTGGAGTTTGAGGTTGAGGTTTTTGGCTTCCCTGTAGGACGCTTCGGCTGCTGTTTGCAGTTTTTCGTTTATCCAAGACTCCAGCTGATAAGGAAGACAGACGTTGATATTTAGCACTTAATGACTAGGGACCAGTAATTTGTTTATCCCAGACACTATATTTCCCAAGGCGCAGTTCAATTTCATTTGTTATATCTTCCTAATCAAACTCGTTTTCTCACGTGGCGGGCGTCAAATCCTTATAACTCCCGAGCGAGCGTCAAATTCTCGTGCTCGTGAAATAACAAGCATAGTTCTGATACTTCTGGACTGACTGATGCATTTGGGAATAGAGGCCTTTCGTAAAAACCTTCATTGAAAATGAATAAACTAAGGAATACTACTAACTTGCACTCAGTTATCTATCAAAGTGATAATAGCGGGAATAGATAATAGAGATTTCCAATTTACAGGCTTTAGCATTAACAGTACATGCCATTGGTTAATTTGCATATTCATATAGCTTGCGCTAAGTCATGTCTTTTTAACTGAATAGAAAGATTCATTCAACTGCAATTCCTTATTTTCCTTAATGCCTATCCTGGAATTCTGAATTTTTCTTTCATTTACATTGGTTAATTTGGGACCATACATCCAGAATCGATTGCTGAAGCGTCGTATGGCAGGGCGAAACCATTTACGGGTCAGCTGGAGATTTCGGCTCCAACACCGCTATCCATAATGACTAATCAGGAAGCTCGGCCGAAGCCTCAAGGGAGAGGTTAGTCGGCCCCTAGACCATGGAAGATTAACCCCTTGCTATGATCAGTGACAATCGCTGTGTCTCTCTCAGAGCTAGTTGTTCTTTGTCGTCTTGGTCCATGTGGGTGGTGTTAGAAAAATTAGACATGCGCAGACCATGATAAATACAGAGCATGTAGACCATTCAATTACGTCATTCTCAAATTAAAAAAAAATAGTCAAAAAATAGATGTTATACTGTTGAGCTGCTTGGTACTATTGGTGACGAAATCAGCGTTTGTGCCGTCTGCGCACGTCGGCTATTTTCCCCCTAAATTCTAATTTCTAATTTTTTTCTACTTATCAAGCAGAAAAAGGTATATCAATGTAATAAACTATACTCCAATGACCTCTTTGGCATCTCTTAGAAACTGGAAAAGTAACTTGGATTCCCCAAGTTGTTCGCTCTTTGCTGCCACCAACCGGTTCAGCTTGGTCCACTTTTCCAGAACATCATCTCTTCGACGTTTAATGGCACCAGAATCGTAATGTTTCTTTTCTATCAATGAGTCTGCGGAGTTTTCGAGGGATTTGATAGTTTCTTCATAAGCAGCAATTGATTTTTCAAATTTGACTTGGTTTTTCAGGAGCGATTCTATCGTATCGAGGCTGTCTTTTGATTCGTTGTCTGTCGCCATTGTTTGTTTGTTGACTATCCAGTTGTCGGCTTGTTCTGCACTAGCACGAAAAACCTGCAGAGTAGAAAACAAGCTGTCAAGGTTACGATACGGAAGATCCTGTGAGGAATACTAAGGGTCTATACACACTAAGGGTTTTGCTCCAGGAGCAGGCTTCAGGGTCGTTTTGCTCCTTCGTGTGTACCAAAGATTTCATGTAGAAAAGGTTGTGGCGGGAGCAGAATTTTGCCTCCGGCTCACGTTCCCTGATATTAAACTGATAAAATATCAACGAGCATGACCACACCATGCAGCAAGCTCTCGCAGCATGTTCTCTTGTGTGTACTAGTTGTGCAAAATGACCCGGGAGCCTGACCCTGAAGCGAAGTCCTTAGTGTGTGTGTGGACCTTAATAATCATCACTGACAGTAAAATTCAATGTTTAGCAGGGTCACAAACAAAGACGTGTTTCAGAGCCAGTGCTACTCTTTTGACGTTACCAAAGTCGTGAAATAATCCTGGTGCATGAACAACTTTCTGTTCCTACTACAAGCTGCATGATTTCAAAAAGGTTTATGAATTTGTATGCGATGAAGCGGGATAAAGTGGCGTGTATATGCTAGATTTATTTTTGTTCAATTTTCATTTACTTCATTACCATTTTATTTACTTCATTACAATCTAGAGAAAAACCGAAACAAACAATGGATTTCCGCTTTCAAGAAATATGGCTGGTTTTCTGGCTACAGGAGATCGAGACTACAAAATGAGTGGACCTCTTTAGCTTGGGCGTAATGTGTACCCATTTCAGATCACGTGTCATTCCCTTGCGTTTTATTTCTTTGTTTCTCAGAAAAGCTTGAGAAGATATTTTAATATGGATGCACCTCATACAAAGAATCTTACTCCCGAGAGGATGACACGTGGTCTGAAATGGGTAAATATTGCACTCAAACTTGAGAGGTCCATTAAGAGTATCAAACCTAACCTCTAACTCGTGCGACTGTTGCAGCCTCTGTTGCCTGTCCTCCCATAACTGACGCAGCTTTGAGCTCATTTCTTTAAGATTTTCGATATCTGCCTGTATCTCCTCAGCAAAATTATCTTGAGCAACAAGAGTTGAACCAAATGCAAGTGTTGTAAATGTTGTCTCCTCCCGGGCCTCAATTTCACTCTGTGGAGAAAAGTAAAAATAGAAAATGGCCTCATCTACAATACACACATCAAGAGTTCCATGCTACTGCTCTTTGCGCATGCTCACGTGATGAAAAAGTGAAACCAAGTATTGTAAATAAAACTATATTCGATTTTGATTTTTTTTGTCTTGCGCGAGTTTCGTTAAGTTCACATACCATCAAGTTAAATCCAAATATAATTTACGACACTTGGTCCAATGTCTTCATCACGTGAGCATGCGTATAGAGCAGTAGTTTAAACGTGTATACTGCCGAACAAATCTAGTTGATCTATGCATGGCAAATAACATACCTTTCTTTCCTTGTGCAAATCCAGCAGAGCCTGCGCATCTTGCACACTCTTGGCTAATTCCCCGGATGAGATCTTGGAGGCGAGGTCGCTCATCCAAGACATAAGGTCTCGGTAATCGACAACGAAGATTTGCCGCAATCGATTGGCTTCGAGTTGACTTTTCCTAAAATCAGACAGCAACACTACATTGTTAACGTAAACTCTACCAACAAGAAAAACTTCACTAATGACTGTGAAGCGATGAATCTTTATTTTTTAGATATCTCGTTCCGCTAAACGCACGATCATATCCAAATATATACCTTGAAACAAGATGACGGTGTGCAATATACAACTTTTCTCCATCATTTGAAGAGTATATATTATGCTGCATCAAGCTACTACTCGGACAGACACAGTGGTTTAATGGTTAGCGTGTCAGACATGAGCGCTGCGATATATTCCTGGGCAAACTCACTTAACTCTCTTTTAAATGCCCTTCTCCAACCAGACATATATACCAGCCTGAATTGGTGAGGGTATCCTAGCTTAGGACTTCAATAGACCAAATCCTCTTGGGAGCAATGTTTTCCCATTTCAGACCACGTGTCATTCCCTCGAGAGGCTCATCCATATTAACGTATCTTCCCAAGCGCTGCCGAGAAACAAAGAAACCATACCCAAGGGAATGACACGTGATCTGAAATGGGAAAACAAATACGCCCAAGTGGATTTGGTCCACTGCCCAGGATAAGATGGGGGAATAAATGTTCTCCTAGGCGTGTCATTAAAGGATCAAAAATAAGGTTCTCTCGCTGGTTAATGGTTTGGTCTTTAGTATTCATGAATTACTAACCTCTCGTCAAATTTATCATTCAGGTGTTCCCAGTTTTCTATGATTTCGGTCTGTTTAGTCTGGACCGTACGAGCCATGTGGGGCTGGGAACGAACCAGTCGATGAGCCTCATTCTCAAGCATTTCCATCTTGTTTTCGATGACGGTCAGAGCTCTTTCTACGTCATCGTGCTTACGAATGAGAGCCTCGACACCAGGAAGGTCACGACCCAAGTCATCAATGGATAGTATCATGACCTAAAACATGATTGATCGATAAATTCCTTAGTATAAGAAACAAACCCGTCCCCTCCCTCCCCTCCCTAGAGGTATGCCTCCTAATATTTGAAAAACATCTTTCTTGTCCAGCTGAGCGGAAATAAATTTTCTAATCAATCATTGTCCGTTGTGCTTTTTTATATTCAAACACTTCTTCTATCTAAAAACAATTGAAAATTTAATTCGATGTATTTTGAGCCCCAGAAAAGTCCGAAACTATGAAAGAGTGAAATTTTATCTGTGAATTATCTAAAAACCACGCGAGAAATGATTTTAAAAACAAAGAGTGAGGGCCGGAGGTTTTGACCAACAATGCTTTGCGCAGCTAGTTTTTCGCTCAGCTGGATACACCGAATGCCAATATGGCGTCCAATTAGAATTGCTATTGTTCTGGACTCACTAGCCTCGTGTTCAAGTGGAATCACAAAAGCGTTTTAACATGTATGAGAGGCTAGTGAGTCCAGAACAATAGCAATTCTAATTGGACGCCATATTGGTATTCGGTGTGTGCAATAAAGCGGTTTTAGTATGACTGTGTAAAACTCACAGTTCGCAAGTGCCGTGTCCAAGCATTTTCTTTGGACGAACAGTGATCCCGCACGCTGTGATTGATTCAATATCGATTCAAATTGATTCGTGGAAATATTTCGACTCGCTAACATTTGATATTTATTCATATACGTATCTGTTCAAAATTCAATTTTCTTTCTGGTTTAACTAATATTAATACGCGTTATTATTATACATTTTACTCACTATCTAGATTCTGATTGGCCAAGAGCCTAAAGCTATGTCGTGATATGTGCAAAACAAATTTGTAGATATGGGATTTATCATGTCGAGTGCAAAGTCCAGGTGTTAGACGCGCGCTTTAAAAGATAGATTCGTAACCGTAAATGATAAGATCAAGGCCTCAGTCTTGGTAATTAATTACGATCTCATGCTCAACCTTATCTATTAATTGCTTATAAGGGAGTTATCATTGTTTAACGGGGGTGGGCGGGAGGGCCACTAGAAGGGTGGTAAAGCCCCTGGGAAAAAAGAACACCCTCCCTTGGCATACGAAAAAAGAAACGTGACCCTCCCTAAGACAGCATGTAAAATATCATGAGAATAACTAACATTGTAGAACATAAGTTTTAAAAAACGTGGCCCTCCCTTGAATCCAGTTTGAAAAAATTTAACCCTCCCCAAACTCGAATGGGAAAAAATGTGATCCTCCCCCCAATTCTATTGCCCCCCACCCCCACCCCGTTAAATAATGATAACTCCCTAAGCTTTTTTGTTTTGTTTTTGTCACTGCTAATTAATCTTCGTGCTATAGGTGGACGTAGATGAAGTATTTTATTTTGGTTAATTTGTCATTTAAATTGCCAATCAAAAATCTATTTGATCAACCAACAAAGCAATGTGACAAAACCTAGTGTTAAAATGGTTGGCACATTACATCACAATGACAATGACTATATTTACGATTCTTTCTTGTGGTTTTAGTTGCCCCCCCCCCCCCCCCAACCCCCAATTACCGCAAAGCATTATGGAGATACAAATGTGGTGAATGGAA
Organism: Stichodactyla helianthus; assembly: GCA_015163945.2. NCBI lineage: Eukaryota > Metazoa > Cnidaria > Anthozoa > Actiniaria > Stichodactylidae > Stichodactyla > Stichodactyla helianthus. Next base: position 8,217 of record WUAP02156663.1, read on the forward strand.
AACTTAATATTGGGTTTTTCAACTACCTTTTTATTTTTCAACTTCTTTATTTGTCATGAATGTGTAGGTAATTTTCATTTCCAGCAATCGTTTACCTTTTCATTGATCATATTCGCTATATCCACACAACTCCTATCAAAAGCATGGATTTCACAAGCCTCGGCCAGTCTCTGTCGTCTTTCACTGGCTTTATCTTGAAGCGCGTTCCATCGCTCGTTAAGCGCTTGTTGTCTCTGGTAGATCAAACCAGATCCAGCATGTCCCTGGTTTATTAGTTTGTCTGCCAGGTGATTGATAGTGCGAACTCGGTCTTCTTCTACTGCTAGATCTTGATCGAACTCCTTCATTTTTTTCTGTAAGCGAATACAGCTGTCGTAGTCTCTGCCAACGTCTTCTGATGAAACGATTGCTTCCTAAGACAAGAAAGGATTACTCGTTGAAGTTTTCGTTATTGTTATTAGAAAATTCGAAAACAATAAAATGAAAAAAGACCGTTTTCTCCGAAAAGGTTGCGTGCGCATTCTTGACGGGCTACAAAACTGAAAAATGCAAATTCAGTAAAATTGAGAAGCAAATTTTATATTTAAAGAGGGGAATCAATTTTATGAACTCTTATTGAAAAATTTCATAGAAATGTTTGATAATGTTTTGGAAATATTGGTGTCCCGAAGGGCTGTTCTCGTTCCCCGAAGGGAATTATAAGGATAAGACTCTTGGAAAGACGCTTGGATCGCCAAAGGGGTCAAATAGCGCCATTACACTCGACAACCAACCAAACATTCCAGTTCACTGGTTCTTCTAGTTCTAAAAAAATGTGAAAATGCTTGAAAAAGTCTCTAAAAACAAACGTCTGGCACATTCGATAAAATCTATCCCTGATAGATTAGCAAAATAGTATAAAAGCATCATAAATCGAGTGATAACCTACCAAGAGATCCAGCTCCCAGAAAAGCACATGCGAAGCGAAGACGGTCTGAGGTTTTACGTTCTAATCGATAAAGCGCCTACTAGTAAAATCCCGGCGAGTCGAAAAGATGGCGAAGAAACATCGGATTTATTCGTTGTTTTTATCGCCTGCCTCAATCAATCGCCAGATATCACCGAATAACATTCGATTCATCCGAATAACATTCGATTGAAATTATCCCCTTTTGGGTTTCCTGTGGTGTTACACTCGGACGGACGGACTGACTGACAACATGATGACATAGTGGCTTCGCCTCCAGCAGCCACAACAAACAGGAAAGAAAGAAAGGAGGTAAGGAAAAGAAGAAAGAAATGAATGAATAGATGGGTGGATGGATGACTGGATGGGAAATGATGGATAAGATAAAGACCGTGCAGGACAGGAGCGATAGATGGATAGATGAAAGAGTTTGTGATTACTGAATGAATTTTAATGAGTGAACAGAATTTCAGTTTTTGACACACAGCCAGCCACATCGCGCAAAAATCCATGTTTTCCTCTCTGTTTTCAGTGAGTACATACCTTATCACTGATACACGAGTCTGCGACATCCACCTCTTGGTTAAATTTCTTGTGGTCCCTGGCTTCTTCAAGTTTTCTAGCCTTAGTTTCCGAAGCCTCTAGTAGTTCTTCCCATTGAATATATAATGAATCTATCCGGGATTCCACTTCACTTGCAGCAAAGTGCCCGGATGTTATAAGCTCTTCACCATTCCTCTGCACAGTATCGATAACTCCCCTGTGTGCTGTTAGCTCTGCTTCAAATGCCTGGTGCTTTTGAAGTTTGCTTTCGAGGTTTGAAGGGTCTTTATAAGATTCATCTCGGGCAGTTTGGAGTTTTTCAACGATCCAAGATTCCGCCTGACGAAGGAAAACAATATCTGTGAATCCTATTAATCTATCTATTAAGCTTTGGCTGTTGTATCACAGCGTGGGACAATCACAACAGAGCTATAGGCTCCAACAAGGCGAATGCCCCAAAATCGATTAGAATTCAGAAGATGATTTTTACGGAGGGAGAAAAACTGGAGATAGTCAGGAGGCAGTTTCCCAGAAAGCGCTTATTTTTCATTTTCGCTAAACATTTTGGGTAGAAGCACGAAACATA
>WUAP02156674.1:7474-25496 GCA_015163945.2 Stichodactyla helianthus
CTTCCTCTTCCTGACTGCCGAATATTCTACCCCCCCTCTCCCCCCCCCCCCCCAGGATAAAGGACCATCCTCAAGTCTTAAGATCTTTTTTTGTTCATAAAATATTCACAATTACAGCAAAACCCAAAGCATTTGTATTATTCATTTATATGTGAATCCTATACCTTACCATGGACTGTTAAAAAGGCTATACAATATAATGCATGCTATTGAGGCTAATGCTGATCAAAAGAGAACTTGAAAAGGAAGTATTCAGATGTTTTTACTAAATATGTCTTGGAATACTTAAAAATTATTCCACGAAATTGAGTCGTACTTGAGCTCATAGCCGATGAGGCATGTAGTGCCGAGTTGCCATATACAACAAGATTGAGTGGAATAATTGTTTTATTGACATAATTTGCTATAGAGCTGTTAAGTTGTGATGTATTTCCGGGTTCAAATTTTCACAAAATGCACTAAAATAAAACCAAAACGATTATCCACAATTCTTCCTCCACCTGTAATAAACAGACCTATGTACACCAATTCTTACTATGAAGAACAAAGCAAGAAAAATCTTCAAAGAACTGCTTTTCATTTTGGACCCAGAAGTCATTTTTCGTTCGAATTACGTCACACTTAACAGCTCTATTAAAAAAACTATAGAAAATAGACTAAAACTTTCGTGTAAAATAATAAAAAAGTTCAAAAGTTCAAACGTATTCGACTAGTATCAGTCATCATCAGGATAAACTAATTGTTTTATTATATCCACATCCACTGGATTGTGAGAAATATAAAATTTTAAATATTTTCAAGTTTAAAAAATAAAATAACGTCGGCAAAATGCTTCACCATTTTGTTTACTTCTTTATTTACAGTCAGGTATATGAGCTGATATCCTAGTAGTAGAGGAACCAATCAGAGCATGCAATTGCTCACATCCAGTGGATGTGAATATAATAATTTGATGTGTCTTTCCGACTTACTCTGCAGTTTATTTTTGCTGTTGGATAACTGCGAAAACAGATCTTTCAATCCACCAACTAAACGTGATGCAACAAATTGTCCTGGTGGTGTACACCTTGGGTAATCAGAGCTATAACATCTGTGGGTTATTGATAATAAAGAATATAGTTTAAGACATGCTAAATATCCATTAACAAAATGTCTGAATGGATAGCTCAGTCAGGTTCATGACTTCTATGAAAATACAGAAGTTTAATTAAGCTTATATTAAATTATATTAACACTTTTTTGTTTAAAAATCATTCGTAGGTGATAAACAGCACAGGGAAAGCATTTTCGTAGTGTTAAAGAAGAGTAAACGCTGAGAATGAGCTGAATAAATTTAGTTAGAAAATCGTACACACGGTACGAAAAAAACATTGAACAGTGTGCACCATTAAATTGCCCTACAAACTTTACTTTTATCAGAACATTGTATTTTACCCCGTGATGGGCCTGAACGCTCCATTAGGTCTTCTATTCCCGTCATTCAGTCCTGCCATACCTCATCGGGCAGATTTTTCTTATTTTTTTTCGTGGAGTTTTTCATTTTCTCTCAAAGAAGAAGTTTGACCGCCATTTTTTTTTTGTACTAGTACCCACGCTCCTGACCTAAGGCATCGAACCACAGGTATCCTATAGATTCAAGGAATGGGGAAGAGAGAGAGAGAGAGAGAGAGAGAGAGATTCCATGACTTCTTAAAAAGAGATTTGATAGAAAACGAGATATTTGAAAGAAAAATATAAATATGCTTATCCTTTGAAGTCCACTCAAATCCACCAAATAAACTGGGTTCTTCCGGCGATTAATTAGTACAATGGCTAGTCTTCTACGCAGCCGCCGTTAGGGTCATCTAGGTGATAAACACTCTCTCTCCCCTAACTAGTTAGGAGACTATGCAATGTTAGGACAGTTTGAAATGACTAGGAATGTTATTCCAAAAATTTAATGGCGGACAAAATGGCAAGGGGTAAAGAATACAAGAAAAGACGAAAGAGAAGAAAACTGAAAACAGTAACGTAACAACAACAACAACAACAATAACAACAACGAGAAGAGAAAGAAGAGCCGATACTGAGAGGAGAGGATTAAATGGAGAGAAGAGAAGGGAATGACTTAGACTAGTTTTGATCTCCGTGACCGACCCCCGCTGCTAGTGGTTTTCATTGGATTATGTTACCGATTTTGCGCTTCCTGTTGATGTCAAATCCAAAGCGCGTGACATCTTTGCCATCACTCACACTCGCGCTGAAGGAGTACCGCAATTCAGCTGTTCTCGGTGTCACATCTTAAAACAGAAAGAAAGATCTCGTGGCTCTCGGCTTGTTTTATCGTCACATTGGTAGGTATCACGCTCACATACTAAAGATTATTTCATTTTCCTGATACAAAAATAAGCTCTTTTACCCGAATATACTCCTTTCTTAATCGGAGCCCTTCGTTGACATCATTTCACTGATTTTCAGAACATTTGCTCGGCAACAATAAAAACTTTCCTCCCTGCTTTCTTTCTCATACCCTGGCTCTGCCGTGTGTGATCAAACTAAGAGGCAATCGACCCTTCTTCTTGCCATAAAAACGAGTTAAAAATTTCCGACATACGAGGCTGTTTCACAAATGCGTCGCGTCTAATCAAAGCTAAGGCATTCAGCTTCATGATCTGTGACCTAGTTTAGAACTATAGATATATAATATGGTATTTGTTGACGACAAGCGAATATCAACGGAAAAAATCACTCCGGCGATGGAATAATATTGTCAACAGAAAAAAAAAACCCAGACAGTTTAATAAAGAGAATTTCGTACGTATTTCTTGAGGAACATCATTTTTATTCTAACATCTTCGCGTTTAATAATTTATTCGGTTTGTGCTAAAAATTGTGGTTTCAGTTGCGGTGACCTTCATTGCCAATCTAGTATTACCAAATAGAATGACATCACTGTCTGTTTCTCAGAGTATGGAGGGTAAATCATTAACGAACACGTACTAAAAAAGGATTGGTTGATTTGGTTCATAACCAACTGATGGTTGCATAGATGTCATGGTATCTAGTGTATTATGAGCAGTTATTGCACAGGGGAAAAAAAAAAAAAAAACGGTGAAAAACCAGAGCCTTTTCTCTAAAATTAATGTTAAAGCCCATTTACACTAGCAATTTTGTCGCTCGACTTGAGCTGCAATTTTGCGGCGATTTTACGGCGACAGATCGCACGCAAGGCGCCGCCAATGCGAACATGCTCGAAATTTATAGTGCAAACACGAGCGACTTGGGTTTCGATAAATTCGCCATTAAAACGATCGCCTCTAAAGTCGCGCGACAAAATTGCTAGTGTGCATGACGAAAAACAATTTCCCCCCCTAAATTTCTTCAAAATAGGAAATAATATCTTGGTTGAGTGGTCATTGACAGTGTGGACGAAAACGAGGCTCCGGAGAACACAGAAATTATTACAATCCTATTGTTTCCAAGGAACTTCGATTCGGATCATTGTGTGTGCAACTGAATGTGGAAATTTGGTTATTGTGGAGAGAATCCCTGATATATGTGCTTTCATTTTTTATAATATGATTTTTAAAAGGAGAATGAAGCAAAGGTAAGAAAAAGAAAAGGAAAAGGGAGGACAGGAGAGGACATGAGAGGACAGGACAGGACAGGAAAGAACACAAAAGGACGCGAAAGGAAAAATAGGAAAGGAGAGTAGGGAGACATGAGGTAAAAAGAGGAAATAAGAAGAGAGGATCGAAATTATTAAACAGTAAACATCATCTATCATAACAGTCTGAGACTATTGGGGGTTTTTGTCCTTGTACTGGCAAGAGCTGTCAGAATGTCTCTGACTTTATGGCAAGCTGCAAACAGACGCGCCAATAATCCGGTCCAAATTGATGTTCACCTAGTTTTTTCTTTATTCACAGATACGATTTCCTGTATGGTAATATCTCAAAGCAATCAACATGACCACAGCAGAAGAAGTCGAACAAACTATCAAACGAATTGATGCTCATCCCGGTGTCATAGGATCGATCATCACCAATGCTGATGGGGTACAAATCCACTCCACTATGGACAACACGACTACTCAGTTGTACCTGGCAAACTGTCGCGGTCTTTCCCAGATGGCTCGCTCTGCCATCAGAGATCTCGACCCGCTCAACGACTTGAAATTTTTACGTGTAAGATCGCGGAAATTCGAAATAATGATCGCACCAGAGAATGATTATTCGCTGATTGTCATTCAAAGTAACGAAGGGGAGAAGTGACTTCTCTATCGCTAGCTGCATGTGACTTGCCGGTTGGTTTTAACAGACGTTCCGTGATAATCCAATCTGTTATTTTTAGGATTTTCGACTTATTTTAATGAATGTGAAGCCTGTTTTTACTCTACTCACTGACATGCGATTCAAGATTCATATGTAAATTCTTTTAGCCTTTTTAAAGCCTGGTTTTCACTTGCGCCGGAATCGGAATCGGAGTCGGAATCATAAGCAGCTTAAGACGAAGTGAAAACCAGAAAACGGAGTCGGAATCAGAGTCATAAGCGCGTCGGAATCGGAATCGGAAGGTTTCCATTTTCTTCCGATTCCGACTCCGACTCCGATCCTTACGATGAGTGAAAACCAGAATATCGGAATCGGAATCGGAAGCAGAAGCAGACAACCAATCACAATGCCGTTCTCCAGGTCCTCTCCAATGCAAAAAACATGTAATCGAGGCTTCTGCTTCCGATTCCGATTATAACGATCGGTTTTCACACTTCAACTGCTTATGACTCTGATTCCGACTCCGACGCAAGTGAAAACTAGCCTTAAAGCCTCGAGGACTCGACGCGCGGAGAGAAAGACGAGTTTCCTCAACTCCACGACGCTCCGCCAGTCGTCCTCGGACGAGACCTCTAGTAAACCGGTCAGGGTAACATATGGATACTTTTCTACATTGTTAGTGATTTGCATATGGATCATTACAGATGCAGTCACTCGCCCCAGCTCTCTTTCTCACTCCTATATTTTTTGCGCGCTTGGATAAAACTGGGTCCAGTTCTGGACTAAAACAATAAATGAACTTAGCCTACGAAGCCAGGCTCTCTCCTTTGCTCGTATGGGCCGTTAGTCAGCAACGCACGCTATGATTCCGTACAACCGTGAAAAGCTCGCAGCACGGTCAGTGTCGTAAGCATACCTTGCCGCGACCGTGATGTTTTCTAGGATTTTGCCGTGCATTGACCGTGTTCGTGCCGCGAGCTTTTCACAGTCATACGAAATATGCTCTTAACTATACTGTACGATACAACGCCCAAACCTTTAGTAAATGTAAGGTTCCTGTACAGTTTGGCGAGGTTGTTAAGTTCGTCTTCTTCCTGTTGAGCTTTTCACTTCTCTACGGCTTTTTTCTTTTTTGTCTAGAGCTGTTTTCCCAGTGACTGAAAAACAAACTCACGATATAAATGGACAAGCCGTGCCGTGTCAAAACATTTTTATTCGATATACAGTGATATAGCGCGGTGTGATAGGTTCAAAACATTTCCGTACCGTGTCCGTGCCGGATGTCGTGATTGTTTTTTCAGCCATACGGAAGCCACTCCAAGGAATTTTCTCCAGTATTCAACAAGACGTTATAAATGATTTGATTTTTCTTTATTTACACGTTAAAAAATAGAATTAGTTTGGTTGTACCGACTAAATTTACAAACTTAACACTTTAGCTTTAATGAATTCGCTTTACAAGTTCAATACAAAACAACACTCATTCATTTACTGTAACCACCACTTAGAAAAAAAAATCTTATAAACACCAAGTCCTGTACGCAACTCAGAATCTTCAATAGTTCGTATTCGAAGAAAATTGTGACATTGCTATTATCAACGAGTTGCGCAATAGACCTCTTTACCTTCGTATGCAAATTACCCATTTCAGACCACGTTGGCATTCTCTTGGGAATTGTTCTTTCATTATGAAAATGTTCACCTATCAACGTAAGAAAGAATTAATTCCCAAGACTGACATCACGTGGTCTGAAATGGGTAAACAAACAACGAAGAGAAAGAGATCTATTCTTTCTAGACTGTTCCGTCTCATTTCGGATGAAAACGACTCCCCAGTGATTTTTTTCTTTTCGATCTTATAGAGCAAATTTCGTATGACTGTGAAAAGCTCCCGGCACGGTCGGTACCCTAAGCGTGCCTTTCCGCGAACGGACGTTTTGTAGAATTTTGACGTGCCTTGACCGTGTCAAGACCGTGTTCGTGCCGCGACCTTATGACAGTCATTAGAAATCTACTCTAATTAAAACGGACTGCGCGGAAATAAGAAACTCCTGATTGGATGAAAAATAATCGCACTGTAATAGAGGTTTGAAGTTGTGTCGTATTTCCGGGTACAATTCCTCAATCTTCTAAAATAAAGCCAAAAATGATAAATATAATTTTTTTCACTAGCAGCCAATAAGGATAATCCTTCTATGTAACAATTCCTGCCACAAAAAAAAAGTTAAGAAAAATATTCACAGAGATATTTTTTATTTTGGACTCAGAAGTTGTTTTCCATTTGAGAGACGTCACACTTAGAAGCTCTATCGGTTCGCTGGATCAGTATCGTGCGCCGTGAGTTTCACCAGCGACATGAACGAAATCTGTTCCAGTAACACTTTACACAATAATAAGAATGCAATTACGTCTCTTTATATGTTATCCAAGTTTAATTTCCTTGACCACTTATAGCGCAAAACAAGATGTAAACCATGTTACGAGCGAGATTTTTCTTATTATCAAGGGAAAAGGAAAAACTGAAGCATGTCTTAAGTCGTAAAGATCACACGTGCAATTCAAATCTCAAATGCGCCTGTCACACGCAACATTACTCCATGACTGAACGAAATGAGCGGGAACCTTCAGAATATTCACACACTACTAATGATAATTCCGTTTTTCCTTGCAGTTAAAAAATTAAAAATTAAATTATTTCAACAATCTTTAGCCTGGTACTTAATTATCTTAAGGTTGGACGATTCTGTATATTATTCTTTACTATGTATCTGCAAACTGCGACAAGAAGACACTGAGACTGGACACTTTACTATTCTTAAATTGTTAACTCTTGTACGCGCTTGCAGGATTCATGTTGCAAGCAATAGTCCTTTTTCTCATTCCATAAAAACCGCTGTGACCCTTGACCGCGGATTCATTTGTACAGTTTTAGCCTCGCTTTAGAGCAAATAATTCATAAATGCCACTGTACTACTTGAATAATACCAACACCTTTGACCTTCATGACTTTTCACAGGCATTTAAAAATGATTTACTCATCAATGAAACTGTGGTCATTAAAGACCGCGGTATAATGGGATATGCGAAACCAACTATTTTCCAGGATTCCTTTCTGGCAGACGATAAAACTCATTCACGCCAAAAAAAAAAAAAAAAAAAAAAAAAAATCTTAATATCGTAAACTGGTTAGGCTGCCCTAAATTTTTCCTAGGAATCACACCACTATATTTGTTTATCGTATAGTATAGACAAAGAAACTAAGTTTAAGTGTTAAGTAGCCATACTCATGGAGGTACCGCAGAACGATAAAAAAGTGTTGACTCGAGGTATACATTTGGTTAAACGTTGGGGATAAAAATTGGAAAAAATATATGTACAATGAAACATTACGCTAGCGTACGTCTCGAGCGACGAAAAAAAATACTTATAAAAAAAATCCTGTTTCAATTATCTTGGAATGCGATAAAGGGTAAAATTATGAAAACGTTAGATAATCCGACTCGGTTTTTGAGTCCTGCTAATCTAATCTTAGAAATTAAAATCTTTAAGTTAAGAATTCTTTTCGATATCGGAGAATCGATATTTCGTAGGAGAGAGAAACGCAGCAACGCAGCTCTCAAATGGCTTTCCTCTGAACCGATCAAGCAGCCGTAAAATAAAAACCATCCAATCACAAGATATCAAGAGGAAAACCACTTAAGTGTCAAGGTACACTCATTTCCCACTCATACAAAGTTAACGTGCAGGGTAAATATTGTCTCTATTGTATAACAAAGGGACAAGCCTTTCTTGAATTTATGTGTACTTTCCACTAAGCTATTTTTTCACATTTGACCAACGTGGTTGGACTATCGAATGCCCTGTTTTAGTACTGTCTAGCAGTCTAATAAGGATTTGAAGGGTTTATAGTCTTTAAATGTGATAATTTCGTTATTTGTAAAAAGGCGATTGCTGTAGCATTCTTGCTTTTGGGTCTCAAGCGTCCCAGTAAACTGTTTTTTTTTACGAGTCCAAAAGCTTCAAAGCTGTAAAATATTTGGCGTGACCTTCTCAGGATTGGCTTATTCATGTCAAAGGGAATAAATTCTATTTTATAATGAACTATCATCAGCTCACATATTATAAGCCACGTAAATCGGATCCAATTGGTCTGCTAAGAAGCCATCCCTCAGATGCATTCGTTGTTTTTCTCCTCGAGAGTTGATAGGTACTACCCCTGGGTCTACCACAACGACCACGCCCACGATCAGCTGATGCTCGTCCAGAACAGATGAAGTTACGAGGGGGACGACGTCTAGAGCTCTGCTTTCATCAGCGTCTAGTTCCACTACCACGACAAGGAGGTTGGTCCATGTAAACACAGCCCTGTATGGCGAGATAAAGAGATATAAGATCATTGACTTGCACAAACATTTTATACTGACTACTTACTCTGATTCTTTTGATATAATCCATATTTTCTTTTCCCCCAAATATCATGTTCAAAGATGCAAAAACCATAATCGCAACCACAACCACCTGCATCATCACCATCGTCGTTGTCGCCTTCGTCATCTTCATCATAACCGTCACCACCACCACCACCACCACCACAGTTACCACCTACACGGAAAACATCAGCAACAACAACAACAACAACAGAAATAGGAATAGTCGCTACATTAGAGCAGATCTCGTAGGACTGTGAAAATCTTGCGGCATAATCAGTGCCGTAAACGTGCCTTGCCACGACCGTGATGTTTTCTAGAATTTTGCCGTGCCTTGACCGTGTTCGTGCCGCGATTCTTTCACAGTCAAACGAAACCTGCTCTAACGGCAATGGGCAGAAACGTTAAAAGTAACCAGCATTAAGAGCAGCAGTAGCGGAAGCGGTAGCAGTAGCTGTAGTAGTAGTAGTAGTAGCAGTAGCAGTAGCGACACCAAGGAAAAACGTCTGCGCATCTGTATTAGCTAAAATCGTCATCGTACTGTTGTAAGAATATGCAAATTTTACTTTCGCACTCGCGAACAACTGGACTTCACAAAATGCCAAAACTTAAGGTCAGTTCTTAAAACGTAAGGGTAACTCTTACATATGTTCTTTATTTATATGATATCTTGGTCCCACAAAAGTATACCACCGAAATGTTTTGTATACTAGGAGAAAACGAACATTTCTTTTCACACAGACTCTCTTGAATTCTTGGAAACGTACTCAAATGCACGCATGCGCAGACGTTTTTCTCTAGTGTCAGCAATAGCATCATAGTTAATCAATAATCTCAAGAGCAGACATCACCAACAACATAAATAGCTATATAATAATAATAACAGAAACAGCAACGACAGTTATAGAAACGTTCAAGCCTGCCTCCAAGCCCGCTAAAGTAGAAAACAATATCACATCACCGGCTTATCAAACTTACACTTTAGTACTTATCAACCACACTTTAGTACTTACGATTCACAGATGTGCTTGTGGCAGCGAATAACAGTATTCTCAATATCGATAGGGTGGTATCTCATGCCTCGAAGCATCATGGTCTCTTCTAGGGACCCCACCACAAATAAAGCATCGTGACGAGCTAAGTGAAACAAATTATATAAATGAATATTTGATGTCAATAATAAGTATACAGCTGGTTCGTTTGCAAGACGTCTGTCTTAAGACCAAGAAATTTATGTCAGAATTTTTTTGAGCTAACACTGAGTTGTACTTGAAGATGGAATCTGGTATCAGAATTACAGGATTAAAATTTTGCACTAACAGAACAGTTATACGCTTGGAAGTTACTAACGACACATTTAGTTTTGGCGCAATGTTTTAGCATTCCAAATTACGTTGAATTGTAGTCTATTTTTCTTACAAAGACATGCATAAATCACGAGGCTTTAAAGAGAAAAACACTGCGCAGAAACTAAATGGGTCCATTTTTGGGAAAATATTGGAATTGGAGAGAAAGAGCTTACCCCCATCAGTCTGTGTAAAGTCTGTTCTCTTAATAAAGCCAAGGTAACCAGTTCTAGCGTATGATGTGTTCTGGTCACTTGTGGTCAAGTGAGCATTAAATCGGTCATCTAATTGCTTATCTTCTCCAGATGTGTAGTACCCAGCGCCATTATGAGGACTGTTAACCCAGATCTGAAGCAATCAATAATATGTAAGGAAACATTGTCAGAAAAATGGACTGGCGAGAAATAAAAAAACCCTATTGCGCAACAATATATTTGATCGCCGCGTCCCATCTGTCCATGCAAATAACATCTTCAATGGAAGTGTGATATTTTGGTAACTGTGTGGGCAATCGATTCAGAAAACCGACCAAGAAATGACCAAGAAAAAAAAATCAGTAGAAACACGAAAAGCCCAATGCGCAAAAGACAGTCAAAGCGTGCTGCGCTGCGGGTTCCACACAGCAATGAATTTTCACACAGTTTTCAATCAAATACAAGGTTTGGGGAAAAAACTCTCCAAAGTAGAACGTTTCCAAGATGCTACAGTCTCCGTACGGGACGATCAACTAAAAGAAATATATTTTTTGGGGGCGACCATGCAGTAGTTCAAGGTCAAATCAAAGTAAAGACTGACATGACGTGACTTACCTCACCAAGGTGCGAGTCTGCACATATCCCACGTGTCTCTGGGTTTGCAATGACAACCTTTACCCCTGGTAAAATCTGAGGAAAAGATTGAATAAGTATATTGAAGTTAATGCGCAAGCGTGAGGTCAGGATGGGGGGATATTGGTCGTGTTTTTTAAACTGAGCCCGTAGGGCGAGGTCCATACACACAAGAAAAGAACGAGGCTAATATATCTTCCCATCTAGCCTACTAAAAACGTCTGCAAAGCAGGCTACTTCCCATCCGGACCGGACAATTAAGATCCGTCAGTGACTTATTATGGGCATGGAAAATGAAATTGCCGAAAGCAGTCTGTAACTTTTGCCGGGAGGGCCGGATAAAAAATCCGGACCTCTCAGCAACCAATCAAATTGTTCCATTTTCATCCGGACCAGCTTGCCATATAATAAATATATAGCCATTTCAAAAAACGTTGACGGGGCGAACGGCGAATGGCAATCGGTGATTGGCGATTGTACAACCAAAACAATGCCTGCGCCATTCAGCGAAGATCTTCAGCAGGCATTGTTTATGAAGAAATTCTTATTGCTCCACAGTTTCTTTTAGTCTTTCAATCGCCAATCACCGATCGCCCCGCTGTATATATTAAGCCAGATACAACAAAGTGAAGGAGGACGAACCTTTCCTGACTCCAACAAGCAAACACTGTTAGGACTGCCTCTTTCTACTATAGTCACTCTGTCATTCCTCAAGGCACGTGTGTCCACGTACACGTTAGTGGCTTCTGGAGTAGACGCTCCCTAGAACACAAAGTAGAAAATAACTACGATATAACGCGCCCTCTGATTGGCTAACGGCCAAGTGATATAAGAGCACGAAAACATGGTTTTCGTGAAAGCATATTATTTTATTTTGTAAAAGTTTTACGAAACGCTTTTTTCTCGTTCTATGCTGTTTTATCAACACTTGGGGTGTTGGAAAAACACTTGAAAAGATTTAGAATCTCTTACATACGGCTCGTAATTCTAAAACTTTTCTAGTCGTGTTTTCCCAACATTCCGCGTGTTGATATAACAGCATAGAACACGGAAAAGCGTTTTATAAGGCTTAAGTATATAGTTACAATTTTATGACGCAGATGTTTGATGGCACGAAAATATCTGAGTGAGTTTTACTAGGTAGGTCTGCATATAACAATTTTATTTAAGGCGCGGGTTACCTGTGTACAAATAGCCACGTTCACTCGACATCCAAACGAGGTACTGACAGCACGTGGTGACATACCAAGACCCGAGAAGAGATGACAAAAAGCTGTTGTCAAGGTGATTCTTGGTCTTTCTTCTGCTACTACCACACAGTTACGAACACAGGTGAGATTGATTCCTTTGGCCTGAAAATATTCCATGACCAATGATTAACGTTTAAATTCCTTTTCCGACCACTTACAAAAATACTAACAAAGACGCAACAATTCCACCTCACAGGGTACCCATAATTTGGGTTTGTGTGCCGTGTGACGTGTGTGGGTTGGGGAATGGAAGAATAAAATTACAAATGAACATTTTAAGTTTCTATCAGAAAGCGTTGGTAAAAGAGTTGGTATTAGTCACTTACCTTGAGGGTTGGAATGGCTTGACCAAGGCCCTTCGTACATAAATCCATTACAGGATAAGAACAGAATGTGTCTCGAACTATATGAAGAAAACAAGTCGTATTAATGTTTACTTCAAAAACGTTAATGGGAGCACAACACGATAAATGGGGGAGATGCTTCGATTTTTGCATAACTTAAACACTTCTTACGAGTGGGAAACAATACGAAAATTTCGTAGTCGTACAAACTGTAGTCGTGCCAAATTTTATCGTAACCGTGAACGGCGCGTTCTGATTGGGTGGTTGACGAAGACAACAGGAAGCCATTTCAGTGTTACTTCGAACGAGCCAGTATATTTCGTTTTCCATTCATAAGAGTACTACTCTACTTTGACTTTGCGCTGCAATAACTTTCTACAAACCTTTATTTTGTGCCACTGCTGACAGCCACAGAGCAGGATTCGTCTCTAGGTCTCCCGGTGGAATAAGGATCGTATGATGACCAGAATATACCCTGTATGTAACGGTATCAATGGATAACAAGGGTCGATTGGTTTTGTATTAGTTATATGGTCAAATAACACAAGCATATCAGATTAGAATATAGACCCTAATGATGTCTCTGAAGGAAGAGTAAGCAATACACATGACGAGGCCAGCTGGCCAAACACCAAGATATACAGTGAAATAAGTGAGTGAATATTTCTGTTTCCCAGTGGTGCCGTTTTTGAGGAATAAACGAGCACCATGGACAACTGGCTTCGTTTTTATAATCATCTGACCGCCCTTTTGGCTTCTTTGAAAGACCCGAATAAGATAAACAAAAAACTAGTCCTCACCCAATGAGACACCATAGAGCGAACCCAAGTCCACAATAGGGGTCTAGACAGATAGCGATGTCACGTGATGGGTATAGCTCACAGGCGAGTTTCATGGAACGACACAATGCGGTTACTGAAGCGTGTGACATCTAAAGGGAGAAAATACTGGCCATTAACATCGAAATAACTGTATAGAAAGAAAGTGTGACATCTAAAAAAGAGAGAGAGAAAGAAAGAAAGAAAGAAAGAAAGAAAGAAAGAAAGAAAGAAAGAAAGAAAGAGAGAAGAAAGAAATGAAGGAAGGAAGGAAAGAAGGAAGGAAAGAAAGAAAGAAAGAAAGAGAGAAGAAAGAAATGAAGAAGGAAGGAAAGAAGGAAAGAAAGAAGGAAAGAAAGAAAGAAAGAAAGAAATGAAGAAGGAAGGAAAGAAGGAAGGAAAGAAAGAAAGTCGGAAAGAAAGTCGGAAGGAAGAAAAGGAAGGATGAGAAGAACACTAAGCAATCCATACAGCAAGCGTACCTTGACCCCAGACAACATGCCAGTCGTTGATACACTAAAATCCAAATACGCGATCATTTCAGGGGTTGGCCAGCGGTAGTGGTTTGTCAGTTTTTTCTTCGGTACATCATCGGTGGAGAGGATTGCCGGCCACGATTTATAATCGACTACCGCAATGGCTTCCTTGCTCTTGAAGATCTTAGCGATGGAGTTCAGAGTCATGACGGCTCGAGCCTTGCTGACATCTGTTACCATTTTTACCGTGGGGAGGGTAGACGAAACGTTATTTGCATGAGGCGGACGTACGGGAACTGGGATCAAGCCTGAAGAAACAAAATGAGGGGGTTTGAGTAAAATACAATCGATTTCACCAGAAAAATATGTGGAATAATTCTTCTACTTACCAGCATACATGCATCCAAAGACGGCCACTATAAAATCAACACCTAATAATAGTAAAATAGATGATGTGAATACATAAAATTGCAGCCTTTTTGAAGTAGGTAAAAGGTGTATGGTGAATAAGTGTAATGACCCGGTAATCATCAAGAGAAGAGAAAATATTTACCAGGTGGGTAGAGTAAAGCCACAGTGTCACCAGAACTCAATTTCCCGCTTTCCAGTGCAAACTGTGCGAGGCGTTCAGCTCTCTTGTGTAGTTGGATGATGGATAGAGTCGAGGAGACTGTTCCCTGTAAAAGGAAACGACAAAAGTGAACACTCCATCAATAACTATTGACGTTGCGAAAGCCACAAGAAAAAGAACCATTCGCATTCCCAATGATTATCAAGTAAGTATTTAGGTGTTATTGCGTTTGGTAAAACTTTATTTCGAGAAAACTAGCTTGAAGAAACGTAAAACATACTCGATCGATTATCAAGTAATTAGAATCGAAAATTAACACGCTTGCTTACCTTTGCGTTGAGAGAGGTGTAGAGCACGTGATCTGGTGACGCCTGAGCACGCCATTTAAGAATTTCGGACAAAAATTGATACTAAATTGCAGATAAAAATTCCATTAATAACGATTTAAAAATAAATCTCCAAAGTTTCTTAAAATGTGAGAGCATAATATTTAGTAGTATAAGAGCCAAAGGTACGGTTAACGTGACACTCGAATGGCTTTCGTATTCAGGCAATATGATTGGACAGTGTGCGTTTTGACTGGATCATAATGGCGAACGATAACGTGACACTCAAATGGCTTCCGTATTCAATCACATGATTGGAAAAAGTGCGTTAAAAATGTCCTTTTTCCTTGATCATGATGGGATGCCAACGCTATTCGAAAATGGTTTTCGTATTCCAGCCGGTCTATGATTGTACAATGTGGTTTTGTGATGTTTTTTTCCTTCCATTTATTAAAGTGCAAATGTAACACTGGCATAGTAAGATACCTTTCTGGCCAGATCCGTCTCTTCTCCTGCATCAGCAATCTCTCTTCCTGCTGCACCTCCTATTCTTGTACCCATCACGATATTCCCCACCATGGTTGCGGCAGGCCCTGGTTCTGTTAAAAAGATTTTTCTGATCTAAACACTTTATGGCAAAATAACACAAATGGATATAAAGGTCCCTACAAGGTGCACTACCCAAAGCCCTTCGACGTTAAAAACAAAATAAAAGAAAGCCTGTTTCACATCAATGTATTTAATGCAAGCGCAAACGCAAGCAACATTAACGAAAGTGCGAATGCATCTCAAGGAATGGAAACTTTTCCATATTCTTCCACTTCCGTTTGCATTTTTACCTTATGAACAGTGTACGTAAACGCAAACGTTAGCCCCAAACTCAAACGTAAGTAGCCTCTAATTAAAACGTAAATAGCCTCTAATACGCATGCGTTTCTTATTCAGTTTGAACATTGTTTTCGCTTGTATTTAGTGTTGCTCGAGAGGACCAGACTCAACTATAAAATACATAAAAACGACTCAGTGTAAAATAGAAACAGGAAACATTCTACTTTTAGCTCTCTTAAAACGTGATTAAGTGTCAAATAGGACGACAAACCTGGATGTTTTTGCCTGGGCTGCGGTAGATTGGTAACACACGTGTGTGGACACATTAGAATATTAACAGGGTGAAGGGCACCGTCAAAGAACTTCTGTGTTGTCTCGTGAATGTGAACAGAACCTGATGTTGTCTGTTATAAAATAAATAAACGTATTCAGTTTGGATGTACTGTTTTCCCTTATCAGGGACGGATCCAAGAAACTGAAAGATAGATAACAAAAGAACAACGAACTATAAAATAAAGAAACTCTGGGAACAATATAAAAAAGTGTGAACTCACCTTCGGTAAACCACCAGGAGCAACCAAACACAAACAATAAATACCAACCTACAAACAAACAAACAAACAACAAAACAAAAACTTTAGATAAGAAAATCGTTGAAATATGGGACAAACTTTGAAAAGCAGTTATTTTCACTAGATTTTGACTTTTTGACTTTATTCTACTGTAATCTGCGCATTAGATCATGCCGTTAGGACATTTGCGCGTAACAAGTCGTTAAAATTTTATTACAAATCATTATTTATTAATACTTACATTATGGATGCTGTCAACTGCGGGCAATACATGGCTCATCCATTGGAAACTCTACCAAGAAATGAGAAAAACATTAAAAACCTCATGTGCATAATAATGAGATTAACATTGACCTCGTTGTCTTAATTGTCATGAACAACATTTGCACACAAGCACTGGTGTCATCATTATCATAATCCAGTTCAAAAGCCAATCATCATCGTCAACGTCACTGCAGCATCATGCACAACAACATCAACGTGCTCAAAATCATATCATCATCATCATCGTTGTCAACATCACTGCAGCGTGATGAACAGCAACATCAACGTACTCAAAATCAAGTATCATGGAAACTATGACAGTCAAAAATAACTTACAAAAAGAGAGAAAAAGAGAGAAAAAGAGAGCATCATGACCATTGTCAAGATAATAGCATCATCATAACCACACCTACCACTCATCACAATAACCGAAACTAAAAGAGGCAATTCATTACCATGTTTCTCACAAAACTACTAAAAAATGACATTATTTGCATTAGACAGACCTCTTCTTCAGTACAGTTTGGTCGCTGTTCAGCTACAACTACTATTCTCTCGTCTTTGAGGACATTGATAGAGAATATAGCAATCCGTCCTCTGTACACAAACTTGATTGGGTCGACAGCCAAGATAGTAGCCTTCAAGTCATCACAGTTGTGTCTTCTGCCATTGACCCTCAGAAGCCCATCAACTGTACCACACACAAACACAAGACCTCCCTATGGACAAGAAACAACTCTCAGAGTAAGAAATCTATCCATAACACCACAATGGGCAAAAACCAATGTTTTTTTTTTTTTTTTTACTTTTTGCATGGAAATACATGGGGTGAGGGAGAGACCCATTACAGAGCGTTTCCTCAGGACAATCATCAAACTTTTCAGTTTCAGTTTCGAGTCGAGACTTAAAAAATGTTGGAGTTCTCGCGGGGACAGGTTTGAAAATCACCGACAAAGTTCGTTTTGAAGTCCCGACGTTGGAAATGAGTTTTAGAACTACCCCAGAAGCTTCATATCCCGCTGATAAAAAGTAATGTAAAATGCAGGGTAATTCTAGTGATATTTTCTGATATGACGCATCAAGTACTTACTGGACCCATGAAACCAAGAAGCCCAGTTCTTACAAAGTCGCCATGTTGCATGTAAGGATCAATAGGAATACCATCTTCAGTGTGTGGTTGCACCTGAAAACCAACATGACATGTCTATATAACAGTGCGTTTCACATAACTATTGACAAGTAAGTTCCGAAGTTCACAGCGAACTTCAATGCCGAGCTTCAAACGGCTTACTTTCCGTGTAAGTTCGGTAATTCGTTAAAAATCAACTTCACGATTTATACTGAATGAGCTGCTCCACAAAGAAGGGCAGTACTTTGCCTAAGAATAGTTTCAAAGAGAAAAACAAGTACAGTTTGAGAGACCGGTATATCTAACGAATTACCAAATTTACGCGGGAAGTAGGTTCTAAGTTCGTCATCGAGGTTTGTTGTTAACTCCCAAAGTACGACTTAAACTTTGGAACTGCACCTTAAAGGACAACTGACCCCCCATTTTTCCCATTTTTACATAAAACTACAACGTACATAGATCACATAAATGCAGTTTTAAATCTAGTAGGGGCTTTTATGCTCTAGCTTTTTAGTGTTGAAGTCCTACGTTGTAATCTCCTGAGAGCCGCCATATTGCCATTTTACCGCGGGCTCAGAAACAAGACCTTAT
>WUAP02156675.1:0-10291 GCA_015163945.2 Stichodactyla helianthus
CATTAATCATTGTAAAGTGCCTTTGATTATATCCACATAGAAAAGACGCTATATAAATCATAAATCATTCATTCATTCATCTTGTTAATAATAATAATAATAATAATAATAATAATAATAATAATAATAATAATATAATAATAATAATATTATAATAATATAATAATAATAATAATAATAATAATAAAAATGGTAATAATGGTTTAGTAGCATAATCCAAACACAATTTGGCTCTTACAATGCTAAGTTACTAACTATAGGAAAAAAATAAACAAAACAAACAAATAAACAAATAAATCTATAGAAAAACATGCAATGCTAAAAATATTATAAATGCTCAAAAAACTAAAACTATAAATACCTGTTACACGCTTGGGCCAGAAATAACTTTTTAGTCAGGCTATAATATTGCTCATTTAAATAGGTAAAGTTTCTTATGGTTTTGGGAAGATTATTAATATACTAGAATCACTATCTTGAAAAGTGCCAGATACCAGAGGAACTTTAAGCTTCAGCTCACTAGATGAGCAGAGAGTACATACTGGTACATGTTGCTCCAACTTAAGATATGAAGGCTAGGAACTACAATACGATGCTTTGAATGCTAGCTTACACAAACAAAACTCTGTGTTCTAGAATAGGAAGCCAACCTAGCTTAAGAACATCCAATATTTCAGCAAAGCACTTAATAATGAAGTTTGCAGCAGCCAGTTGTATGTGCTGTAACCATTTAAACTTTTAAACTTTTGTTTAAGATACCTTGAGAATATCTCTGTTCAGATCCTCTTGGGCAGTTATCTTCAGAGTCAACTTTTTTCCTTTGGGTTCAATACCAGCTGTCAGCAAAGAAAATAAAGATACTTGAGCTGCAAAGTTTCTTTTTATTTATATATTCATAGATACCACAATAGCATGGACTTTAGTCATGCCTTGGTAAAAAGAAATAAAGACCATCCTGAAAGAACCTATCTCCTGGCATCATTGTTCACAGTGAACCCCCTAGCTAAATCCACCACAGGATATTAAATATAAATTTCAAAACATTATTTCAGGGGGAATTATGCCATCAAAAAACTCTAAAATGTAAACAAAACATTTTTTTGCATTTCAGTCTACTTACTTCCAGACTTGACCTCATTGGTTTTGAATCCACAGGTGTCACATGTGAGTGCCATAATGATCACTTCTTTGAAATGAGGAATTGCTAAACATATTAGATTAAGGTAATGATACACAGCTTCTCAAAGGAATACCTATTGAATTGCTTATTGCTTTGGCTTGTATTTTGATTCTTACTAAAAAAGGTTGGTAATAGTGAACAATCTGCACCGTACGGTAAGTGGTCGGTAACTCTGCTTGCCGACCACTTACCGTTACCTTACCGTTGCCTTACTGACCACTTACCATTACCTTACCGACCACTTACTGTACAGTGCAGATTGTTCACTGTTACCAAAAAAGTTTAGATTAATGTCCACCAGAAGTCAACCGTATTGTTTTAAAAAACGTCTTGGTGGTCATGTGTGATTAAAACTGTAGTTGACATGCGCAATAGTTCCCAACCCAAGTACAACTTACTGTAATTGCTGACAATACCTTGCTACTCGATTTTGTAATTGATTTACTATTATAGAAACAGACTACTCTTACTCAAATGATCATTATCACACTCAACACTCTGTATCTCCAGAAACACATTGAAGTATTTAAGACATACAAATTTAAAAGAAGGGATGAATAGGTTTTGCTTAAAAAATATTTTTAAAAACCCTCAATTGTGTTGATGTCCAGTAAGTGTTCTACATGTCATGTAACTAGTACATGTTAATCTTGTAGATACTTTCAATTGGTATTGAGGCCAGCACATTTCATACAAATGTATATTCAAAATGTATACATGTAGTTTAAGATGGAAGCCAATCATTGTTATTTTAGCAGCAATATTCGATTTCAAGGATACAGACCATTTTCATTCTTGTTTCTGAAGGAGCATTACAAGATGAACAGTTTGTAGGAATAGTTATAACCTTTGAAAATGGACAAATATGTAAACAAGTGCTTTTCAATAGATGCACATCAAACAAGTAATTGGAAGAAAATAGAGGAGCTTTTATGAGTGGACCAGCAACAAGCTTGAAAGATGATAAATAAAAAGTACCTCACATGCCTACAGGAACAGGGTTTTTTAAGTTTAGGCACACCCCAAGGCCAATCATGTGCCATATGGGCAAAACTGATGATGATGGCATGGGATTAACTAGGGTTTAAAAATCAGCCACATGTAGGTTTTGAAATCCAGAGCAAAATCTACATTCTTAAAGCCAGGTGTGGCTTTGATAATTAGCAGGGGAGAGTGGGGCTGACTAGCAGGTCTTGAATTTGAAATTCAAGATCTGTACTCTGGGTCTTGAGTTTCAAATTCAAGACCTGAGTAGTCCATGCCCTGCTCACCCACAGGCTGTCCCCAGCTTGATGAGTCAGGAGCTACCAAAGTCGTGTCCTGTTCCACTTATCCACCTATCAGGACTCATGCAATGGACTTGGTTGGAAACTCTAAACCCTGGTCTTGGAAGAACACCTAACATTTCATGAGCTTTAAGGTGTCTCTCTCTACAGTTTTGTAAAGATTATACTAAACTTTTTTGATTGGCTTTTTAACAATCTTTTCGAAGTTGGATTGAGTTAAAACACACATCAAACATTAGCCTTAGATTGACGTTTATTTTTTTATCCACTTTTCGGGATCTCATTGGGATTGCGCACAGTTTAAGTTCAATTGATTTCAATGTTCATTGTTTATCGTTTCCATAGTAACATTGATTCCATTGAAATGTACATATTCGTAAGGCTAATGTTTTGTGTGAATTTCAACTCAATCCAACTTCAAAAAGTTTGTTAAAAAGCCAATCAAAAAAGTTTGGTATAATCATACCAAATTGTAGAGAGACACCTTAAATGTGTGTGAGATACGATTTTACTTGATTGTGCATGTACGTGACATAAAATCTAAGGCAAAGCAACATAATTTTTTCACAGCTTTGCAGCATATCCTTGTAGTTCATTACCAAGCTATTTAAGAGCTTACATTAAGCATTTGAATCATTAGCATCGAATGCTCATATTCCCACAAATCAAGAGGCGATGATCTCAAAATGTCTCCCATAAAAACAATGGAATTGGGGTGTGGCTGGTTTTTAAACCAGTTCGCAGGCCTTCTGATTTCAATTTCAATGAAAGCACAAGCCCTTGCATTTGAACCTTTATATAACTCTTGTACAAATACAGTGGAAACCTTATTTCAAAAGCTGTCAAAAACGTCTTGAACTGATTACTGCATTGTATACAAGACTTTTCATAATTGGTGGCACCCACTATTTCCCCAAGTGTGGTTGCTTAGTTATGAAATTCAATTGTTACTGTACCTCATCTTTGTTGAATGCTTCATGTTTATCTGAAAGACAAAATAATAATAAATGTAGACACACAAAGAATATAAAGAGTGCAATTAAATGCCCTCTACATTACGATTTATAAATAAAATATACTCAAATGACACAATACCATTTTCCTCAGATTTCTTTGTTTCTGTTTGTTCTTCAGTTGTTGTTTTTGGATAGAAACCAAGTTTCATGTCTTGTTCTGTTGTCCTTTCATAGAATTCTGTCGTCATGTTGGGGTCCTCTTTTGGTGCACAAGTATTTTCAATAAAGCTGTTGCCAGTCATATCATCAAGGACTACAGTAAATGGTTTTTCTAAGGACAAACACTTTTTGAGTTCTACTAAAAATAAGTCAATCTTAATGGCTGATTCCGGATCCATATGCTGAAATGGAAGGGTACAATTGATATATCATTTTATAATAATTTTGAGCAGAATAAAGTACAATGAAGATCTTCTAATAAATGAATTCTAGACTCTTTCAGAAATTTCCAAACCAGTTCAGTTTGGAGGACAAAACAATGGAGAATTGAAGATGAAAGTAGTCCATAGTTTTGTCTACCAAACTGAACTGCTTTGAATAATGCTGCAAGGGGTCTATTGATTAAGTAAACAGTTCTGGTTCACTTTCTCAGTTTATCTGTCAGTTGCTACCTTACATACAGTATATAGGCCAGCAATACACATCTGGGCTTACTGAGAAGTTTGGATAAAGTTTTTTGTGGACATGAGTGCGAATGATGATAAAGATTATCTAGAATGAAAACTAGAGTGCAACAGATTGGTAGCCGGTCAATTCGATTACACTGCCACGAAGAATGAGTTCAACAACTGATGTTTATTTCCATACATAGCCATTAAACGTGATATAAAACAAGAAATAATTTAGAAATAACTGGTAAAAATAAACTTTCGTTTTCTTGAAGAACTACGTAACTTCAAGATAAAGAAGCTAAAACGATGCCAAAAACAAAAGTACCGCCAACTACAATCCAAGGTTTTCGCCAACTGGGATAGAAACAAAAATGATGGCAATGCTAGAAAACTACGGGCCTGTTGCAATTTATGCGCAGGGCCAAGAAGAGAATGATTTCTCTAAAACAATAAAAATGGCTCCTTTAGGAGTCGACCAAATGCTTAAAAGTCAACTGCGTACTAGATGCTTTTTCAAATTAAAAGAAACCAATTAAAAACACACCAAATAAACTTGTCAATCATTCATTCTCAGCCCTAGTCTCAGAAGTCATGTGGTTCTTCGTTTATCTTGAAGTTTCGTAGTTCTTTGAGAAAATGAAAGTTTATTTTTACTAGTTATTTCTAAATTATTTCTTGTTTTATATCATGTTTAATGGCAATGTGTGGAAATAAACATCGGTTGTTGAACTCATTCTTTGTGACAGTGTAATGACCAAACACTTCGATCGACAATGGCTGTTTGCAAACACAAATTCGCTCTAAAAAGTTTCTGATCAACATTTCCCTGAGTTATTTCCTAAAGATTTTCTTTCTTATACCTCGATGTGTGTTTTATATCACGTTTAATGGTAGTATATCAAATTGACCCTGTATCGAATTGACCGGTATTCAACAGATTTCATTAAATTTTGACTGATAACTTACCAGCTGAGCGAACAACTAGCTGCGCAAAGCATTGTTGGACAAAACCTCTGGCCCTCACTGTGTTTTCAAAATCATTTCTTGCATCGTTTTTATATAAGTCACAGATAAAATTTCACTGTTTAATAGTCTTGGACTTTTCTAGGGGTCAAAATACATGGAATTAAATTTTCAATTGTTTTCAGGTAGAAAAAAGTGTTTGAAAAATCAGAACAATGATTGGTTAGAAAATTTATTTCCACTCAGCTGGTAGTTATAACACAATCATCCCATGGCCTATTGAAAGCATAGTGTACTGTCACTATGACTATGGTGTGTGTGTTGTACATGTGTGTGTGTTTGACTAGAGTAGATGAGCAGCTTGTGCATGGAATGGTTCATGCTTCAGCCCTTTCTCATGCTTTCTAATCTATACTTTTCATACTCCTGTGATATTAAATCTAAGCTTTAAAGCAGGATTACATGTACTAGGCAGTTCACTTACTCTTCTGACTGGCTGATCTTGTTCAAGTCCATTCACTGCCCTGGTTATCAATCCTTCTATGGTATTTATTTCTATAAGATTAATATTTATATTAAATTAACCAACAATGATAACATTTTTAACATTATGGCATGCACATCAAGTCATCCTGTTGAATAGGTGACCTTTAATTATATAGAAAATTATAAAGCAATGCTCTACATGTATTATGTTACACCTATTATATAAATAAAGATTTATTCAACCTACTGTTAGATAAAATTATCTAATTATTATGAGAGACCACACTAAATCTACTCTAGACCATCATGTTAGCAGTATGTTTTTTTTTAATCATAAACTAGATGCATGGCTGCGTGAACTCTGGCTTCCTATATTTCAATGGGGTTTTTCTTGCACTACGTCATTGCCAGTGATATGGAAATGTATCACGTTTTTTGCAATCATTCTAATGTGCCATACATATTCATAATAACTGGTACTTTTCAGAGATTGCATGCTTCGTAAATAAGTCAAATCACTCTGTAGTTAGCACATGAATAATAAAGACAGGACTGGTCATTTTTTAAAGGGGAGGTGGGCTGATGCATTTTTAATTTTCACTGACACAAACTTTTATGCCTCTCCCCAAAATTCTACTTTGCCTTTCTTAGCCCTGTTCTTTGATGAGCATAAAAAAAGTGCTTGCCCTCCTCCCGTCCCCTGTAAATAATGAATGGTCACTTGCATTACATGAAGTGCTACTGTTTCACAGGTAGTGTAATCACTGTAGTGGTTTTCATAAACCTGTGAAATGAATACAAGCATTTAATGTGTAATAGTCAAATGAGAACCATATATCTGTTTCACAGGTTTATGAAGAGCACTCTAAAATCACTCTAAAAGTGATATAAGAGAAATTAATACAAAAAATTTGTCAATGTGGAATTAAGTTTTGTTAAATCTATTGGTCATGTCTAAACAACTCTATGTTTACCATAAATCATCTGTAATTGAAAATATAAATCATTTATTTAAGGCTAAGTACGTATTTTAACTCAACAACTTTAAAGTAGAAACTGTTCACTTAAATAAAAGCATCATAAAGCTATTGTTCCTTGAAGACTTTTGTGACAACAACAGTACTTGTACATGTATTATAATTCCAAAGTGAAATAGTTCACTGTTCACTTTAATGAAAGCATCATAAAGCTATTGTTTCTTGAACTCAACAGTAACAATTTTGAAGTAGAATGGTTCGCTATCTTTCCTGGACAGAGACTTTTGTGACCACAAAAGTGCTTGTAATTTAGGTGAGTGATACATTCTCAATAAATAACAGGATTTCTGCAATGCCGTCCTTGACCATAGAAAGGGCATTGTGACCTAAAAGCTTGGAAAGGATGTCATCACCAAGTTTTAGTGTCAGTTAATCTCACTTTCTACAATTCGAACTTCTACTTTCAAAGTAAGCCCAAATGGGAATTTGTCAGCCCTTACTGTTCCACATCTTGTACACTTTACTGTGTTGCTACTTGCTTGCTGAATCTCAGCATTTCTTTTAGACATAAGTGATTCAAAGGCTCTTTGTAAAGAAGTACAGTACTGATATCCTTCTATTGTAGCCTCTTGACATACAGCAGTGTAGCTTTCACTGTATTGAAGTTGATAGTCAGTATCAAACACATTAACATTGGTGGTAATTCTGTCTGCATTAAATAGGACTGTCTAGCTAGTTGAGACAAACTTGAATACAACTGATTGCCTATATTCATTATCATTACAAGGTCATTGGCAGCACTGATTCCTTGTTTGTCATGTAAATCAAAGAACACAAACTCATTGCAACACATTGTTGTCCTGCATTTTGTCCAAATACCAACTGAAAACCTTGACTATATGGTGCTGGAATTGTCTTGCTAGGGTCAACATACATTGGAGTAGGACCAAGATTCTTTTTTATCTTAATTTAAATTCACAATAATTTGTTGCATGGCTCCGAGTCTTGTAAAGACATATCAGTTTATTACATGAAAACAATGACAAATACTGATTACATGTAGCTCTACGTTTAACTTTATTATACGATGATTAAGCCTCTCAGAACATGTGAGTGAAAACTTTGCTTTATTATAACAATACAATTTGGATGACTTGGGTATAGTTGAAGGAATATGTTTGTAAACAAACTCTCTAACCTTTCTGCTCTTTTTCTTCAGATGTTCCATAGTTCGCATTAGTATTCTACATTGGTTCACCATCACGGTGTTGATGCTTATGGATACGTTTTAAGCTTACATTAGATAGTTCATTAGATAGTTCATTTGATATTGCATGGTTTTTGGTGGAAGGTTCACTCAAAAATGTTTGCTCATAAATCCTGGATAAATTGATCTCTCGTAAAGTTTGCAGACTGAGCCATTCCGAAAACACTCAACATCTTTTAGTGTGGGCCTACTACGAACAATGTGTGTTTGTGTGTTTTTGTATTTAGTTTGAGCGTGTTAGACTGCATAATATTTGTACTCAGCAACAACACCTTCGTCAAATCCACCATTGCTGAACCAATTGAACCAATGGTGCATTCTACGCATGCGCATAGACCTCGCGCATGCTCTATACACAACGGCGATTTGTGACTGAATGCAAAAATAAAAATAAAAAAACGAAGCCCAATTTATACCTCAGGCATTCCACAGGAAGCCGGAGTAATAAATCAAATGCAGAATACGTAACTGTACCTCCTTTTTGGGTGAAAGCAAGGACATCAAAGTTAAGTTCTGGGATAGAAAAAGATGAACTTTCTTGCTTCACTACTTGCCTGTCAAGGTCCTACAGTGTAGAAAAATAATTCCAAAAATTATTAAAGGTGACTGCCTGCTTTTGAATTGAGTCTCTGAGCCCACAAGCACGTGCCCATATAACCAACCACTGAGTTACCATGGTAACCTTCAAAATTTTACTGAAAAAGACTGAAGAACCACGTATGTTTTGAACTTCAAGAAGCCAAAACCTCCAAATTTTTCATGGGACCCTATACTTTTTATATGTTTATTTTAAAAAGCTCCTAAAAATCTGTCATATTATCTATCACCTATAGCTATTGTCAGCCATGATCAAAAGGTAGATGTTCATTCATAAAACATATATAAAACTGAGGAAGAAGTCTGAACTGGAGTATCTGACAAAGTTATAGATGAACTCAGGAATAGATCAACTTGTTTTGTGCCTGCATGGGGAAGACCCAGTAACCCAACCCTTTGACTCTTGTACTTTAGTAAAAGATGAACACTTTTCTGACACCACCCATTTAAACCTGGAAAATCAGCTTTGCCAAATCCCAAATGAATACAGCAACTCAGGGTTTTTATTGTTCAAATGGTTATGTACACCGTAGTTCTTCTGGTAGAAAAAGTTTGAAAAGCCATTTAAGACGTTACTGCCTAACAGTTACATGTACCTGTTTTGAAGAGATCTTTAGTAATATTCTGCATCCCTTGTCTTGTACAGGTGAACCGGACTGTATTTCACTGTTCTTTTCTCCACAATGTTCACAGTTGAATGATGAAAGTATTATATCTCTGAAAAATGGAATTTTGACCAAAAGAAGACGTGTTGTACCCTGTAAAGGAAAAAAGGATTTTTGGCTCTCAAGAAATTTTGTTCTTGTTATATGTCCAGCCATGTGCATGTACTTTAATATTAGACTGACACATTTATCTAATAGGCCCCTTGCAGCACGTCGGAATGCAGCTGAATTTGGAGAGCAAGACAATAGGTTTCTGGTTCTCTGGAGTTGAAGTTCTTTTGTCTTGCCCTCCAAATTCAGCTGCATTCCGATGTGCTGCAAGGGGCCTGTTGTTTGTGGATTGTCATTATTCTTACATGTACTGTAAAAATGGAATTTATATCATAAAATAAACTTTGTTATGTGATAGGAAGACAAAACAAAACATTGACAACATTACAAGAATGCATTCATTATAAAAAACACATTATCTTGAAAGAGAATCTATATGATTATTCTGAATGCACCTTCCTGGGGTTACCCATGAGGTCTGAGTCTGGTCATTGGATTTTAAAGTACATGAAGTAGACATAAGAAAACAGACAGAAACAAACAGCTTTTTACCAAATTTTACAACCAAATGGAAGATCCGAGAAACCAGATTTTTCCTATTCTTGTGTAAACATAGATGTGTTTTGCCAAAACTATGCTACCTAAGATAATGTATGGTCTTTCTATTTATGGTGCTTGAAAAGCTAAAATAACTACTGTTCAGAATTTTCATAATTACAAAAACATTTCTTATGAGATCAAGGTTTTTAAATTGTTAGAAAAGTATGATCACAATCTGTTTAATAATTTACATCAACTAAGTTATTTTCTAGACATCTACTGTTCTCACAAGCTGAGTTCTAGGAATCTTAGGAAGAAGTCTATTACTCTCCCGCCTTTAGTACATAATAGACCTCTTTACCTTTGTTGTTTGTTTACCCATTTCAGACCATGTGATGTCACTCTTGGGAATTAAGAGGCGATGTCTACAAAAATCAAACATACGGTGTCAAGGCTCAAAAAATCGAATTCGCTCTCCTTTTGCACATAGATAGGTCTTAGTTAGATATCAATCACTGTGTACTTTGTTTTTGAAAATATTATTTTGTTTTCGAGAAAATCATCGGTGAAGAGTTTCGACTGGATCCTCGCTGAAACGGGCTAAAATTACCAAACTTTAGACATAGCGTGTGTGGACAAAGAACCAAATATT
>WUAP02156686.1:0-10291 GCA_015163945.2 Stichodactyla helianthus
GATAGCTATAGAGGTTGATTTAATTAGACGCACTAACTATATAATTGAATACGAAATTATACTAAATGTCGATCGCCCTAGAAGGATGATTCGGTTATTACACAAGGAATTTGCAACAACAACCAAAACAACAAATCACCATCATTTATTCTTACCGTATACAGTCAGCGATGCTGATTCTTCTGTTTTGCCAGCTCTGCTACTTGCAATGCACGTGTAACTTCCTTCGTATTTGTCATTATTTTGCAGACCTTGAATTACAATTCTGTTACCAGATCTGCTGTGCTTTGGAAGGGAGCCTCCGCTGAATCCCCATGATATCGTGGGCTCAGGTATTCCAGTCGCATTGCAATAAAAAGAAGTTTGATTCCCATTTAAAGCAGTCTGGTCTGTTGGTTTATGATGGATTTGCGGTTTAACTGTAAATAAATGAATGTATTTCTATTAATGGGATTGATTCAATTGATTTGAACAAGCTCGCTCCACGAAATAGAATCTTGAATAATCATGGTGGATCACATATTACAGCAGTCGTCGAAATTCGTCTCTTGGATTCCCATTTCTATCTTAAGCAGTGCGTGGATTAGCCGAGTACTGAGGTCCACTGTTGGAGCTTCATTCAAAGCTTTCGCCGCCAAGATATAAGTTAACTTTCTGGCTTATAGAAATATAATCACAGTGTTCAATAGACCATATCCCCTTGGGTGTAATATTTATCCATTTCAGATCAAGTGTCATTCCCTTGAGAGCACGATTCTTTGTTTCTTTGTAACGTTTGATGAATGAGCCTCAAATAAAGAATCGTACTCTCAAGGAAATGACACGTGGTCTGAAATGGGTGCCGTCCACTCCCGCGGCTTCGTTAAAAGTTTTCGCCGTGAAGATATACCTGTTTAAAAAAACGTTGACGGTCTGACATCTGAGGAGTAACTAGCTGCAAATTTGGACGTATACAAAGCCGAATGATGTAGTTGTAATATTCAAATGTAAGTTTTGAGTTTTGAGTTAAAAGATGCGCTTTTACGTATTTTAGTAGGGAAATATAAAAGCAACAAATTACGTTCCGTCTCAGATTCAGATTGCCTAACGTCAACGTTTATTGAAATAGGTATATAAGTTAATTTTCTGGCTTACAGAAACATAGTCACGGTATTCAATAGACGAAATTAACTCGGGCGTAATATTTACCCATTTCATATCCCTTGAGAGCATGATTCTTTGTTTCTTGGTAACGCTTGAGAAGATACATTAATATGTATGAGTCTCAAACAAAGAATCGTATTCCAAAGGGAATGACACGTTGTCTGAAATGGATAAACATTACGACCAAGGTAATCTGGTCTATCTGATCGTGGTCTGAGGAGGGACCCTTGAGGAGCAAAGATGGTTGGTTAGTGCGCCGCCTTCTGTACAAGAGGTCCGAGTTCGATTCTCAATGACCTCGCATCCTTGTTTTGACATTTTCCCCATTCCGTGTAGATTTAAGTTAGCTTTAAATACTTGTAAAACGGCAGAAACGGCAGCACCGATGAAGCCGAAAGGGAGAAATGCGCGCACCTTCGAGCGCTTCATACATAAGGCCCTGGCTCGGAAGAATTGGGCAACCACTCCCCGCGTTATCGAAGTGAATACATATATAGAGAGAGAAGTGAATATATATAGAGAGTTTTGCTGATGAAGGCTGAATGGCCGAAACGTCCAATTAAACAGTATTAAAGTTACAAGTTGGTCGTCTTGGCTTTCTCTTTATTTTACTTATTATATATATACTGCGATTTGCAAAAACTTTGACCATCTAGGCAAAAAGAAATATATATCAAATATATCTAAGAAATTATGGGATAACTAAACTGATATTTTTTCACATACCCTTGATGGTAGACTACTAAGAAAAAATATCATTGAAGCTATCCTATAATTTCTTACTTTATATATGTTTAGTTTTTGCCAAGAAGGTCAAAGTTTTTGCAAATCGTAGTATATATATATTCACATATATCCATCTTATTGTTTTTAATTAGTTAAGGAAACTACTTACATAAGACCTCTACTGTCCCTCTTGCTGTCTTGTTCAAGGTTCTGCTGTAAGCTACACACGTGTAGTTACCTGCCTCTTCGTAACTCACTCCTTCTTCAGAAGTTGTTAGGAATAACTGACTGCTGACGATTGTACTTGAGACATTAGAACTCACTGTAAGAGTGAGATTGATCTGTGAAACAGAGATTCCTTCCTTGTACCACGTCAAGACAGGACGTGGAGAACCAACTCCATGACAGCGAAGAGAAGTTGTTTTCTGACCAAGTGTGAGACTGTAAGGGTTTGGCGTCTGGATAATAACATCGTGAAGAACTATAGATTTGAAGCAAAATTATATATTCTGCTTAATAAATTTGACTTTAATAAAATACATACAAATGTTAACCCACTAATCTTTTAAAGCTTCATTTTCATCCAGCATTTCTTGTATGTTGAGAAACACTCTTTTTAGTAACATGCAAAATGGGTGTTCTGCGCTGGACATACGTCGGCCTCTCACTAAGGATTCTGTGGTTTGAGCTCTGCATGTGCTTAATATATACATGAGTAGAGTTTGTAAGATGTGTTGTTCTCTCCCTTGCCACAAGGGTTTTTCTCCGGGTTCTCCGGTCTTCCTTCCTCCTTAAAAATCAAAATGTGAGTGCATAGAATAGTAAATGTAGTGGTAGTGTGTATGAGCTAAAGTGGGCCAGTTGATCGAAGACTAGCGACATTTTATCCCACCATACCAAGGCTATTTATATTTTTATTTTCTTAATAACTTTTGTTATTGCATCCATTGTTACGTGCAAAACATGTTACAGAAATACGATTAGATGGTTTCTCTTAGCCTTTGCAAGAATTTAAACCAGTTTCATTCAAAATGTCATATTACGAAACAACAACGAATGGGCGCAAAGCATACTGGTTGAAAAGGCGTCGTGGACCATAAAGATCAGTTTAAAAATAATGCAATTCTGTACTCACAATTGACAACAAGTTTTCCAGGATATGATAAAATGGCTTTCTTGGTAGCGATATTTGTGGCAGAACACACATAAAAACCATCATCTCTATTCGTCAAATTCTTAATCGACATTGAAAATTCCACTGATGCGTTTCTCCTTATTGTTGTAACTGTAATTCTATTACCATCTGCTCTGATGATATGGCCATCTTTTTTCCAGACCACTTTCGGTTCAGGGTTACCTTCCATGATGCATGCTAGACGCACTTGATCTGATTGGTTTTTAGTAATGCTACGTGGCGATGTAAATATGAATGGCGGGTCTGGGGAAGAAAAGAATCTTTAACACGATTCCAAGACTCTGGTCGTTAGTGACAGACTTGGTTTGAAATAAATGTTTGAAAACAGGGATTAAAGGTGCTGCAAACTAGGTAAACCGCAAATTGTCTCGCAATTTTGTTGCCGCATGCGTTGGGAGAAGTAAATAACTCAGAGAGACGCTTTTGGTATGTTACACAAGGCATTTTTTGCAGCTTGTGCAACCAAATCGCGAGCAAGTTGCAAGGAAAATTGCCTAGTGTAACAGCACTTTAACTAGTCAAAGATATACCAGGTAGGGTAGCAGCTATCATGGGTGTCCCAGGTAACCTGAGATCCTTCGCCATTGGGTACTCCAAGTGTTTATGGGGTAGAAAAGGAAAACCCAGAACCCATCTCCTGGAAAATACATTTATAACTTACAAATGACGTCCAAAATTCCACCCTGAGTTGATGACGTAGAGTTGATGACATTTGTTACAAAACATGAGTATTGTCCTTGGTCTTCTCTCCTTAGGTCGGAAATTTGAAGCCTGGCTATTCCAGTGTATTCTGTTTTTTGGGTCATGCTACTTGTTATTCTATGGTCAGTGGAATTCAGGGCCAATAGTTGACCATTTTTCTGCCAAGTCACAGAAGGAAAAGGCTTCCCTTCAAATTTGCATGTAAATATCACCGATTTTGCTTGCTTTATGGCTTGTGTTAATGGTGGCCGGAGTACTTTCGGTTTGTCTAGATGTTGTATAGGATTGATTTAGTTGCAATACAACATAACTGTACAATGAAGAGAAGACTGAAGTAGATTGGAGTGGAGTGGAGTGGAGAGTGGAGTAAAATGAAGTGGAGTGGAGTGGAGAGTGGAGTAAAATGAAGTGGAGTGGAGTGGAGTGGAATGGAGTGGAGTGGAGTGGAATGGAGTGGAGTGGAGCGGAGTTTAATGGAGTGGAATGGAGTGGAGTGGAATGGAGTGGAGTGGAATGGAGTGGAGTGGAGTGGAGTGGAGTGGAGTGGAGTGGAGTGGAGTGGAATGGAGTGGAGTGGAGTGGAGTAAAATGGAGTGGAGTGGAGTGGGGTGAACTTGTGAAGGAGAGGAGGGGAGAGGAGAGGAGTGTAGTCACTACTTACAATTAACAATCAAATATCCATATTCAGAAAAATGTCTTTTCGCTTCACATCGATAATTGCCTTGATCAGTTCGTTTTAGGTTTGAGATCTTCAGTTTTGTTCCATTATCTGATACTTCCAATCTACCATTTTCTCTGATTATCTTCGTCTCCTGGCCTTGATTGTTCTTGATCATCCAATAGACGACAGAGCTTGGCATTCCATTTCTGTTGCACGTTAGCGTCACGGTTCCTCCTTCGACTGATGTATTATTTCGAGGACGAACAGCAAATGAGCCATCATCTTTAAAAGTAGAATGGATTTCGTTTGAATGGGAAACTTACGGTAATGACTTACATCGCGTCACGGTACGGTATGCAGTAACACTAAAATGGCTTCCAATTGTTTTCTTGTGATTCCTTCGATCACAAGGCGTTACTGCTAAGGTGCAGCTACTAGGTTGCTGTAGCGTTTCCCACTCATACGAAATCCCCTCAAACATAATGATTAGGTATAGATGTTTAATGTTAGAGTTCAAAGGAAGTGACTGAGCGTCCGATATCCATTGCGTCCCCAAAATCAGCCCCACGTACAATCCTATGCGGTACGATTTCATTCCTAGTTTTCGTTTGAACTTAGAAAAGACAAACGAGGACCGGAGGATGTACAGATCTCACAATGGGGAGGCAGTGCATTTCATAAATAACTAGCGCGTAATTGATAAATGCATGATTTAAAATGCTGAATGGATATTAGTCTTACATTGGACTATGAGGTATGCAGATGAAATATTGTGCCCAAATCTGTTTTCCGCTCGACATTGATAGCGGCCTTCATCTTCTTTCGTTGCTTGTTTGATTCTCAAAGTGTTCCCATCAGCTGTAATGCTCAACCTTGAGTCTTGTTTAGCCTTTATTTTGATGGTGTTTTTTAACCATTGAACGTTTGGTTGTGGACGTCCATCATGATGACAAGTAAAGTTAACATTTTCACCTTCGACTATCGTTACATTTGTAAGTAACGGCTTCGTGATCCGAGGTTTGTCTGTAAAATTCAACTAAATTAGCTTGATACGACCAGTAAGAGCAGTAACGTTTGTCATTCAGAACAAATTTTGCGAAATGTGCATGTTAGTACAGCTAATGACCAATGGAAATTAAAAAATGCATAAGTCTTTCCTTTTTTATAAAACGTTTGCCAGCAGCAATACTTTGCGTTAAAAAGTAGTCCAACCGCTCAACACGGATAAAATTGTAATTTTTTGAAATATCGATGAATGATTCCATTTAAGTTGCGTAAGACACTTGCAAAAAAATCCTGAGTTCGAAAGAAATGCATTTCAGAAAACATCATCAACAACAACAAAAACTTCTTTGGAAACTTAATGGAACATGGTCTAAATCTGTTGCTTGCTTTTGCTCATCATTCGAGAGCCACCAAGGATCATATTTGTTACTTATACGAAAAACTACCCGATATCCGAAATTCCTACGAGAGTTTCCCGAGAATCTACAGAAAGTAACCCGAGAATCTGCGAGAATTCTATTGAAAGGAGACCATTTCAGTAACTAGTATACTTACAGTTCACGGTGAGATAAGAAACGTTTGAAATTTGCTCTCCAAGAGAATTATTTGCTTTGCATCTATAGCTACCCTGATCATCACTTAATAGTCGGTTGATTGTTAAATAAACTTTAGTCCTTTTCTCCGTGGTTGGCTGACTGATCTTTATTCTTTGGCTACTCTTCACTTGAATTTTATTCTTAAACCATGTGATTTGTGGTAGAGGTTTGCCTTCGATTTCACAAGACAGAGTGACGAACTGGTTTAGCGTTTTGGTTTTGGTTTCAGGATATGAGAATATCTTGGGTGCATCTGCAAAATGAAACATTTTTTATTGTTCTTTTTAAATTTCTCATTACTTTATCGTTTTGAGACGACTGGCCTCGTTGTCGTGTAGATACAAGTCTCCTCCTCACTCCTCCATATGGATATATGTAGTCTATATTGAATACTAGCTCAGTCCATCGAATACTAACGCGTCATAAAAACCAATGGCTTCATTCACCTTTGGTGCTCTTAATTACGCCCAAAACGCTGCGCTACTAAGAAAACAACGCCGAAAATAATTGTAAAATGGGTGTACAAATCATATATTTTGAAACAAATGTTGCACTTTTGATAGTTTTACTTACAGTTAACAAAAAGCTGTGCTGCCGCTGATACGACACTGCCAACTTTGTTGGTTGCATTGCAGCTATAGATTCCTTCATCACCTCTAACCAAACCAGTTATACTGAATACCGAGTCACCATTTGAAACCATAAATCTTGCGTCTCCAGTCACATCAACGATAGTGTTGTTTTTCAACCACTGGATAAAAGGTGAAGGCTTTCCATCAACAAGACAGGTAAGTCTTAAGACACTGCCTTCTGACACGTCAGTCCTTATCGGTTGAATGAAAGCCTCTTGTTGATCTTTGACGAAAAATCAGAAATATGGGGAAAAATCAGTTTTAACTCCTTCTTTTATTTAATATTTAATGTAGGCTAGCTATGCTTGGTCTACTCGGACGATGTAGAAATGGATGTACCGTAGATATACGTTTTGGACAAATAAGACGAATACTTACAGTTGACAGTGAGAAGAGCAGCAGTGGACGTCTGTACGTTAATGGAATTATTCACTCTACAGCTGTAGCTTCCCTCGTCTGTTCTTTTTAAATTCTTGATTGCAATGGAAACAACTGTCCTATGTTGGGTACCATTGGGTTGAGTGATAATCATTCTGTTCTTTTCTATTGTCATTGGTTTGCTGTCCTTCAGCCATGTTATTTCTGGGGCTGGTTTACCCTCGACTTCACATTTCAAGATCACCAAACCTCCTTCGTTATTTACTTTGGATTTGGGATGAACAAAAATTTCTGCGCCGTCTGAAAGACAATTGTCGAAATTTGCAATTTCGTAGTAACTCTTATCGATTTTATTCTTATGCCGGAACTTTCTGGGAAACAATCACTATATAATAAGCGATACTTCTTCAATTGTCTCATGACTGTGCATAATTTGTGGATGAACTCGAAGGTTCGACTGTTACTGCTAGTCTTCATCAGACGATGGATGATAACTTGCCTTAATACTATTTCTAAAATAACTACGATAAAACGCGCGC
Source organism: Stichodactyla helianthus (assembly GCA_015163945.2). Classification (NCBI taxonomy): domain Eukaryota; kingdom Metazoa; phylum Cnidaria; class Anthozoa; order Actiniaria; family Stichodactylidae; genus Stichodactyla; species Stichodactyla helianthus. The sequence continues at coordinate 7,578 of WUAP02156686.1, forward strand.
TCTGCCTATTGGCTAAAAAGCATGTGATATAAGAGCATGGATACATGGTTCCTGTGGAAGCATATCATTCTGTTTTATAAAAGCTTTATAAAACGCCTTTTTCATGTTCCATTCTGTTTTGTAAACACTTGGGATGTTGGAAAAACACTCAAAAAGCTTTAGAATCACTCGCCTACAGCTCGTAAAAACTTTTCTCCACTTGTTTTCTCCGCACATCCCGCGTGTTGATAAAAAAGCATAGAACATGGAAAAGCGTTTTATAAGGCTTAAATAAAGGCAAATCAACTTTATATACTATACCATAGTTACCATCCAGTGCAGCCACTACAAGTACACTTTGCATTATAAGTTATAGTTTAAGTTACTTACAGTTGACATCCAGATGAACAATCGGTGAGTAATGTATCAAATCCATGGAGTTATTCGCCCTACAGACGTACATTCCCTCGTCGGTTCTTGTTAAATTATTGATTGTAATGGTAACAGTTGTCCTATGGTGTGTATTATGTTGCGTGATAACCACTCTTTTACTACCCATCGTTACTGTTTTGTTATCTTTCAGCCACGTTATATCAGGAACTGGTTTGCCCTCGACTTCACATCTCATGATCACTGAGTCTCCTTCCGTTTTCTCCTTGAACTCAAAGTTTGGAAATATTTTTGTGCCGTCTGCAAAAAGGTGGATTAGCCGGCAGAAAAAGCTTTTTAGTAGTAGTACTAGCTGATATTGATGATGATGATAATGATGATAATGATGATGATAGAACGTTTTCCGCATGAGTGGAAAACTAACGGCACTGAGTTAAGCAAGTACACGGTGCGATATGCAGTAACACTAAAATGGCTAAGAAATCACCTTACTGTTTCCCACTCGTACGAAATCCGCTCTGACAATAATGACGACGAATTTAATGACTAATATAACGCTTCGTCATCATATTTTTGAAAAAAATTGCAAAACGAACACACTAGTCCTATCCAGGCTGCCCGACTTCCCTGGATCAACCACACTCGTTCTCCCCCATTTTTCTCCTCTCTCTTTTTAGATTTGTCTTTCCTTTCTCTTCTATGTTTGCTCTGGCTGCAAAATGATTTCAATATGGCTACTCACAGTTAACCACCAGCAGTGCAGCGGTAGATTTCGTGGCAACATTACTAATATTATTCACAGCTTGGCAGGAGTACCTGCCCTCATCGATACGGTTCACATTAGTGATAGTCATTGATGTACTTGCATTACTGACAGAGGAGGGTTGAGATACAGATATTCTATCGTCATTGTCAGGATTGATTGGATTCCCATCTTTGAACCAGGTTACTGTAGATACTGGTTTGCCTTCCAAGGAACACGCCATAGTTACATCGTTGGATTCGACTGCTGCTTGGCTGGTGGGAGGGCTTAAAATCTTCGGAGGATCTGGTGAAAAAGAGAGAGAATCACATCCAAAGGTATAGATGTAACAAAAGTTGATCACAAAGTATCTTAAATTATTTAGTTACGTGCAATTATCTCGAAATTCTAATATGTTGTCCAGATATTTAGACTTACAGTCAACGATAAGAGATGCTACAGATGACGTATCACTACCAACATCATTCACAGCTTGACAGGAATAGCTGCCTTCGTCAGTACGCTTCACATTAGTAATAGTCATTGATGTACTTGTATTAGTGACTGAGGAGGGTTGAGATACAGATATTCTATCGTTATTGTCAGGATTGATTGGATTCCCATCTTTGAACCAGGTTACTGTAGATACTGGTTTGCCTTCCAAGGAACACGCCATAGTTACATCGTTGGACTCGACTGCTATTTGATTTGTTGGAGGGATGAGTATTTTTGGCAAATCTGAAAAAAATCCCCAGGCACGCTACAGGAAAGAACTACAAAAAATACATTCCTACAACATGAAGGACACTTGAACATAAACTACCAAGTTATCACATGTGCCTGCCTCGTAAACATAAAATATTTTACAAAGAAAACTGCAAATATATTTTTGTCGTTTGTATAAGATTCTCAGTAATGTTAGCTTTTTTTTCGAGTGTCTGAATAGTAACGGTGAGTGATCGTTCTCTGACTGGCTATCTACTTCTCTGGTCAACTGTGTAAAATAAAATCCCCTGATTGCTGTAGGGCATTGACGCGATGGTTTCTTGTACTAAGATCAGAACATAATTAAAAGCTATAATTAAAAAAAGCGTCATTTAATTTCAGTTTGTAACTCTCGACGACAGGTGCTCATGCGTGGTTGGACTGCTTTTATATTAGGCACAGTGTTATTGTCATGTATTTAGGATGCCTACGTATGACTAAAGCTTCAAATCAAATAATTACTAACCAGAGCTAAATAATGTTTAATAAAAAGTGGTGAGTCATCATAGAAACTGATTTTTCAAGCTAGAGAGATGCTGCGGCGAAAGGTACCGCAACCAGTAACGATGATGAGTTCTTGAGAAAGAAAAGGTTTAAAATAGGTTGAACAAGTTAGGCGATTCTGCGATTGAATTACCAAATCTATAACCGATCTACAATATTACTCGTGCTATGACTGGCTCGATAAGCGTACGAAAACTCCTGTCGGTGTAACGCTGACGTGATCAAGTAATACGCGTCGAATTTTTGCGCATGTCATGCATAGCCAGAAATATGGAACCGGAAGAGGCGGAGCTTATTTTCAACCACAGGGAGCCCACTGTTATAGTATAGACGT
>WUAP02156697.1:0-10288 GCA_015163945.2 Stichodactyla helianthus
CTAATCATTATCTTCAAATGAGGGAATTTTAAAGAAAATTCATTAACGAAATCCAAGGCTCCGGAACTACCTTAAATAAGATAAAAGATAATAGTTTGATAAGCAATTTTCATCATGGCATCACCTGACTACAAAGACCGGAATGCTTTGCCCATTTTAGTTTCTTTTGTAAGTTTTGAGTTTGTTATTTTCTCGCATTTTGCATTTTGGTACGTAGCGGCAGTTTAAATGTGAGTCATGAAACATTCTATTTCAGTTGTAGCTGATTTGGAAACTTTGTTTTTCTGATTGCAGGTAAGACTCTGCCAAAGTATTACTAACTTATTAATGAGAAAGACTGCCTCTGGTCATTCAACCCCGGAACAAGGTCCACAGGTTTGTTTGCTCATGAAATGAATAAAATGCTACCCTCTTAAAGCAAGGGCTGATTTTTGCCCTTTCTTTCAAGTAAGCTTAATTTTTGTTCTGAGATTTTGTAACGTCTTTGACAGTAATGACACGTGACATTGTCAGTCCACGGTATACGGTAGCCGAGATGATAATTGAAACTCTGAGATGTTAACTGGACCACGTTAAGCACTTGATCAAATTAAGATCTCCGTAGCGTCACGGTGACGGTACGATATATCGTCGGTTTTCGTTTGAAAGGGATAAGTACGGTACTAGCTTACAGTACGATAAATGGCTTCGCATTGTTTTCGCGTGAATCATCCGGTCACAGCGCCCAGTTAACGTCATAATAAAGTACAACTATAGTGCGACTACGACTTGTTGTATAGTTTCCCACTCATACAAAATCCGCACTTTGGCTGCTCTTCAATCACGATAAGGCAACGATGCGAAGAAATACCTGAAGACCATTTTATGTTCTTTATCGTAACTGAAACGTAGCTGTATGGACTTAGGTTATGCAAAATCAAAAATTTATATGTTGGGATTCAGCGGTAGGGAGTGATGCTGCTTTTGCTGATACGACTTCAACCTCCCTCCTCTTACAGCCAAACCTCTTCAGGATAGATGATAATCTAGTTTCAGATATTATCCCTTTATCTTTACTTTTTTCCTTCTGTTTTCCTCTGCTTTCATTTTATGGTGAGTCTGTATCCCGTCTTTAGCCTAAGCCTGTGAATGACTCTTGTTATAGCCCTCGTTCATCCGATCCCGTAATCGGTAATTTGATTTCTGAATATTACTCTAGCGGTACCTTTATAGAGTAATAAACGCGCTTAGCCTTAAGGTCTGCTGTTTAGCGCCATCGTTGTAGAGTTATTAAATGTGAAATGCAAAAAATCAATCAGTTGCCCATATTATTTTCATAGAACAATTCCTATCCGCTGTTGATCTAAATACATATTTTAACTCCCCTAAAGATCTAGACCAGAAAACGTGGTCTTTGCATTTCTTAATAAAAGATCCAATAGAATTGATCATCAGTCGTTTCTAACGAAATGTATGGAAATTAACCGTGAAAAGAGCTCATAATGACGAATAACAAAATTATAGCTTTTGCATCTTATCTGAGATATTATAGTAACTCTCTGATGTGCTCAGAAAAATTAACATTCTAGATAATTCAAACCCTTTTTAATGGTATGGCTGTCCAACAAAAACGGATATTTATTTGGAAATAAGGCTTTGATTTTTATATTTTATTTAGGTGACTGCTTCTCTTCGCTAGCAACAATCTTGGTCGATTTTCGCTTGTTTGTTCATTTGTACTTCACACTGCTCGACCGACAGAATTACAACTAACTTGCTGGTGTCAGGTTTGTTTTCCAGTCGACCAGGTTCTTGCTGTTAAAAAAATTAGAATGTCTAAAATCGCAAAAAGAAAATCAAGCAAAAGCATTGAAGAAAAAAGAAGTAATGAGAATAAAAAAGAAAAAAGAGGGAAAAAGACATAGTAACTGTCGAAAGAAAGAGATGAAATCACAAAGGATAAAATATATACTACGATGAAAAACAGTTTTCTTTAAGAATATTTAAGTTTTTGTATAAACATTTACGAAGTAAGCATGACACGAGGCTTAAGGACCGACAGAATCAAAATTGGAGGCGAAGTTGACTAACAGTGTCTTTTTCATCTCGCAAATTCCGTACAGCTGTACTGTGATAGGAATATTATTTGACTTTCCATGCACTTTTCTTCAGATTAAGATTATAAACACAGCTTTACTGGCTTAATAAGACATTCTAAAGCCCACTGCAGTATCATCCAGGTTTCGTGGACTGTTCGCTGAAAATCTGAAAGTTTTGATCCAGGGATATCTCGTAGAGAAACTTTGTCTTCACGGTCTGTCATAATCGCAGTCTTTTAATTTACTTTACATGAAATCTAGGCCCTTAGGGCTCGTTTTCATGTATATGCCGTAAAGGTCTATCTAGCTAACTGAGCAAAGAATTGCGAACGAAAGGATAATAAAAAAGGTATATGGTCAGGAGAATGTTTTTGAAAAATATACAAAACAAAAGAACCTTGACACCCCAACTTTGTTGTTCATTCAAAATAAAATATCAGGCATCGCATTCAATAGTCCACCCGCAGTTCACACCTTTCTCTTCCATTCAAGTTCATTTAGACTTAATGAACATCCTCCTTTGTTTGTTTGACGTCACTCCATGTTTTAATTCACTTTTATTACATTTGAAAGAGCGATCATTTAGTTTTGATCGTCAAAATTGTTTACTGTACTCTTTTGTAGTTAAAAAAAAAAAAAAAAAAAATTGACAACTCGAGAAATCTTTCAAGGAACATCGATGTCTAGTTTTGTACATCTCGAAGCTTTGATTAAAAAACAAACTTGATAAGTGAAGTGGATTTACCTTGAGTCGCTCAAGTGCGAGGGAAAAAATATTCTTGAGCTTTAAAAGAGTCTATAAGGTCTTTTCTAAAACAAAAAAATATTTCATTGTACAATTCATTTACTAGGTTTTCTATCGTCAACACATCCGGCATCTTATCTCTAACAGTGTCAATCAAATACTAGCCCTAAATTGCTTTTCCAGATTGTAAGCTGCTTATATTGTTAACCTATAACTCTCTTTTCAATGACCTCATAAAATATCTGAGGTGAAATCGATATATTTTTACTTTAGTAGCAAACTACCTTACGTATACAGGCCTTATAGAAAGAATACTGAAAACGCACCCTAATGTGCCTGAATAGCTGACCAGGTAATCCTGAGTAGGAACCTAACATTTCATCCGAATTCAATACTGCAAAACAAAACTACCGAGATTTTTTTGTTTCTTACTTGAATTTGACGCAAACATCCGTGACATGTAGTTAATCTATTCATCTATTTGATAATTTTCTTCTAGAAACAGATTAATTGTCTCTATTGGTCGACAACCGCTTGGCTCTAACATACTATGATATTGCTGCTAGCCGCGCTTTTCTAAGTCAATATTGTATTCCACCTTCGCAACTTCCTACAGCGTTTTTTATCCCAGCTTTTCTGACCACACGGTGTTTTATTCATTTATTTCACAATTAAATAGACACCATACCCACTTAACTACTTTCACACACGAAACCCCAAAAAATCCTCCAAAATAAAACTTGAGTCGAGAAGGAAAGCCATTGTTTAGTGCTAAATAGAAACACTTCAAAATTCAACCATCTCTCAGTACTTATCGAGAGGTCCTGGTCGAAAAAACAGATCTTGCCTGCAAATATGGAATTGAATCCATAGTCATATTGTTCAGCAGGCGAAGCAATTATCGAAAGAACTTAGTGAAATTAAGTAGGACATTAAATAACGAAGAAAATTTCTCTTGGCTTGTCGGTCGACTGAGTGGGAAGAGAGTTTCCCGTTACACGGAAATCGTCTTAATGGCTTATTGTTTGTAAGCTTCTTAAAAACAACTCTTCCCAAAATGTTTTCCAATATTAACGTCACAAATTATATTTCCAGCCGTGTTTTGAGAAAATTATCGATTAATTTTTCCTGCAGCTCTCGTTGTTTTAAACATAAATACGAATTTTATTTATATTTCTGTATTTTTCTTCCTTTTAGATTGTCAAGTCGGAAGCGTGTGTTCGTGATAATCCAGCGAAAGAACTGTGGAGTGTTTTCATATCGATCACCACGTGAACTTCGTATTCAAGAAGGGATCTTTTCAATCCACACCACTTGGTAATTTCCTGTCTAATGCTCTTGCTGATAATACAATGTCATTCTTAAAAAACGAAACAAATATAATGCCTTATAGATAGAATTAACAGATAGGCGAATAACGGCTAGCGAAACTGTTTCACATCTGCTTCTATCTCAAAACCACAAAGGATTATTCTAATACAGACAAACCGCACAACTTTGTCTGAAACGCCTCTGGTAAGCGGTCTACCCTTTGTTGCCTCTTTCCGAAGCAGCACCATCATAAAATCGATCTTTTTTTCCAAAACGATAACTTTATCTGCGAGGCTGAGGAATCTCTAATCGATTGTAGCCCTAGAAATCTATTCCAGAGACGGTATCTGCGGTAACTATAGTACCTTTGTGATAAGAGAATTCATGTAGTTTTAAATTGAACAAAGGTCATAAATGATGGCGAACGACAGTCTTAGCTCTGACCCTTTTACGCAAGTTGACAAAGTCAAACAAGGTTTTTATATGGTGGTGTTCGTCTTGGGGACTGTTGGTAATGCACTGGTCTTGATCGTAGTGGCGGGCAGACGAGAAAGGCGTACGGTTAATGATATATTCATTGTGAATCTAGCCATCGCAGATCTGACTTACTTGTTTTTTTGTCTGCCTACGCAATTCGTCTTAACCGTAAGAGATGTCCCATCCGACTTTTATTGTCGATTTGTATGGCCTATGATGACTGTGTCTATATGTCTTAGTATTTTTACTTTGACTTCCATGGCCATACACAGACGTCAAGTGATACTCAATCCATTTAAGCCAGAAATTAAGCATCGATATGTGGTCCTCTGGCTCTTTATTATTTGGGTGCTCGGATTTGTCGTGGTTGTACCACTCATGATTGTCACAAAATCGAAATCAGTGGAACCGTATGGTTGTGAGGAAAACTGGCCTTCAAGCAATTACAGAAAGGCCTACACTGCTGGCCTTTTCTTTTCGCAATACGCTCTACCATTAACTATTATAGCAGTGGAATATATTCGTATTGCTATAGACCTTTTTAGACCAAGAGGCAGAAAAACCCGAGGGGACCACCGAACAGCTATCGATCCAGCGAGGAGAAAAGAAAATATGCAAGTCATCAAAACTTTAGCAACTATCGTCACCTTGTTTGCTTTGACAATGTTGCCGGCTCAGCTTGCATGGATGTTGATGGACTTTGGAGGACCAAATGAAATCAAAGTTGGGGACGCTTTCTTACGGAATTGCGAATGGCTTTTGTATACGCATGCATGCTTAAATCCCATAGTATATGGGAGTCTTACTAAACATTACCGACGAGGCTACATAAGATACATCTCATTGATATTATGCTGTCGCTGCAAAGCACTATTTCAGAACTACACCCCAGATGATTCCCCGACATACGAAACAGAGTCGTCTTCAAACGGAAGTCCTAAAGAACGCCGTTGCAAACTTTTTGCATGTATCAGACAAGATCATGTGTATCACCAGACCAATCACACCAACCACGAACCTGGTAAGAAGCCCAGTCTGGATAATGGTATTACTTGTCTTACCTCAAATGGAACACCAAATGAATCGAAAAAGAACTCTAATGATTCAATAATGATAAAAGAGGCTGATGTTTAGATCCACTGCCCATACGCATGTAATTATTACCATGTGCAGAGGTATTTCATGACCACGTGTGGGCAGCCATGTTGGATGGCAGAATAATAGAATCTCTTTCCCGTAAAGGATTGACTTCTTTCTCCTGTAAAACGATTTTGTTTCTGCCATGCAACATCGCTGCTGTGCAAAACCTCTATAGCTTATCCGCAGATAGTTCCAAAAAAGAAACTCCCTCAGAGATCATTTTGGCAAACATTCTTAGGCCTTTTCTGAGACAGTCATACAGGATGAACTGTGGTCTAGCTTCGGTACAAACAACACCATATAAGGCGTGATGAACAATAGATGTTTGTACCGAAGCTAGACCACAATTCATCCTGTATGACTGTCTCAGAAAAGGCCTAAGGTGGTTCACATTTTCCTGATAAAACAGCCTTTTTCTGCAATGATGCTTATTGTTGGGAATATAAGATTCTTTATTTGTGCATTGGTACATCTTTTCAAGCGTTAACATTAACAATAGAAATATAACCGTGCCGGAGAATGAAAACTGACCCAAAAATGTATAACATTTATCCCATGATGCCCGAAAAGGACTTTGTTGCATACCGTTTATCAGCGATTATTTGCTCACGGTTCTTGCACAATCAAGAGACCATTTTGGCAAATATTCTAAAATTGTCAAGGTGGTTTACATGTTGTTGTTGCCTTTATTTATTTATTTTTTAATTGTTATTGTTGACGCTGCTTTCATTATGTGGTTATCGTAGATTGTTATCGTTTTTGTTGCTGATCTCTTTTGTCATTATTCTTGTTGTTCAGGTTAATGCATGTAATATCATGATAAACCGCCAATAATACACTTCTTTAAGTAAAATTAGGCAACAGCTGGATTTCATGAGAAATAAGATGCGAAAGAAGCGAAAGTTATAGTAAATAGTCCCCATGAAGAACAATTCCCGTAGGACAGCAATGACTGAACATTCATGATTTGAAAAATGATAAGTTATAAATAATAATGTTTGTGTTAGAAGATATGCCACTAAGTATAGAAAATACATATATCTCTTTGAAGTCAGCTTTTGCTGGTATTTTTTAATTAAGAAAATGTTCCGAAAGAAAAACAAAAGAAAGATAAGGCCCGTTACATACGCCGCTACACTAACCGTGTCGAATCTAATACAATTAGGAGCGGCTGCTAATTCTGGGTCGACTGGTAGTTAGTTTCGCGCCATTATATGAATTTCCATTTTTCTGATGTTTCTGCATCTGTTTCGACTTCAAGCTTAGAACAAACATTAAAAACGAACTGGTATATTACATTTCATACCATATTTTGTGCTTGAAGCAGACTCAGCAGCCTTTATCTGCGATTTTCAACGCTGTAGTCATGCGCGAAGGAATATGTCAGATAGAATTATGGAAAGATTTTCATTGTGCTTAACTTATGCATTTCGTTCGGCACATAAGAGCGCTATATGAATCACCTGCCTCTCCAGCGTCGCATAATGCGACCGAACGTAGTGTGTTAACGTTTTCCATAACCAAAGTGAAACTGCCGGACCAAACTGATTCATATGCTGCTCTTTTTTTCCATACTTAATTCATTAATTAGGTTTAGTACATGACGGAGCAGCGTATGGAATGGGCCTAAGTTTAAAAGTTGGAAGAGGATACTCAGATATACTCATAAACATTAAAATTGCATGAAAAGATGACTTAAGAAACTGTTCACCAACAAATGTTAAAAAATTAAACATTTGGGTCTTTATTTTCAAATTTAATAGCTTTATCTACATTAATGAGGCAATAAAAATCACCGAGGAAGCAGTTCTTCTCTGAATTGACTTTGACTTTAATATTACTTGGCCCAGCAAACATATTGAGAGCCTTCACGCCCCCTACCCCCTTCTCCTCACTGAAAAACAGCACTCTGGAACCAACAGTGATTTCGGGTCCAAGGTTGTAGACAAAATACAAGAAACGAATATACAATTGTGTACTACATGCATCCTCGACTCGAAACTACTGTTTCGACGGTTAATTCAAGGGAATCGTGGAATGGCTAAAATTAAGGTGAAGGAGATTTTTTGTATGGTCACACGATACAGCTTGTAAATCAAATGCCAATTAATGCTTTCCATTTCAGATCACGTGCTGCTATTCGCCTTTAATATAGATGAGTCTCTGAAAAATACTCTTATTCCGATGAGGATGACACGAAATTCCCGAAGGGTAGGTGCCAACTGAATCCATTTTCCAGCCCCTTTTTTAAAATCCCAACCTAAGAAAATTAGTTGGCCTTGAATGGAGACGCTTTAAAAGCCTTTAAAACATTTTCTCATCTCCATTTTGTTTGTTTTCTTTTCTTTTCTTTTCTTTTTGTTTTATTATTTTTTTCCATTACCGGTGGCCCAAATCCTATTTTCCTAGGGCAAAATCAGGCAAATACCAGTTGTCATTTTACCCAGCACCCTCTGACCGGTGTTCTGAAATGGAAAACAGCACGCACAAAGTAAAAAATTCAACTGCTGTCCCTATAACAACAACAGCTAGCTTTAGTAACTGAGTTGTGTAAGAAATTACCAGTCAATATCAACCGTCCTTTCAACAGTCGCATTTAATAAACAAATTTAACAAATCATACTCCCACCACAACAGCTGCGTGCAGCAACACTTGCTTACATCATTTGCGTCTTCGTTTTACTTGAGTCATTATAGCCCTCTTTCTCAGGGTTGTACATCTTACATTGTAAAAATTAAGATGATCTCTTTCGGTATTTCATGTTTGTCTGAGATTTTGAGGTCTTTGAAAAAAAGAAAAAGAAAAGAAAAGAAAAGAAAAGAAAAAAAGAAAAAAGAAAAAGAAAAAAAACACCAATGTTATTTATAGAGGATGTACGTGGTATGACGTTGAAGATATTTGAACTTGTAGCGTCCTTTCAAAAGTCATTTTACTTTATTCATTTTTCGCTGATTACATGTCGGGACAGCTACTTTCGTAGCCTTTCAAATATATCTAGACTCTTTATGTTTAATAGATCTAATTAAATCAAAGAAGGGGGCCTCCCTAATTATTTCTACACCCCAGGGACAACAAGCTAATGCCAAAAGGTGAGCGATGGCATCTGTCTTGTTTGCCGGTTTTGGCGTTCGTATTGAGCAAACTGTGATGAAATATTGAATTACAGGAAGCCCAAGCCGATTGGAGGAAATACTTATAGGGAAAGTGACAGGTTCTCATATGTTTGAAAAACTTGCATATTTCTTCTACTCCTTTCATTCTCCTATAAAGCGTTGGACCGATCTGTGTACGATTTAAGAAACCCTGCTTATTGAAAAGTTTGGATTGTGTAGGTGTTTGCGCGCGCGTTTACATCATCATAGCCATGTTGGCGGTGTTTAACAAAAGCATGTATTTCCTCATTTGATGCTGTGAACTTTGACCACAGATTCATTTGTACAGTCCGTTTAGCCTTCGTTTAGCTTATACGTTTCTACCACCAACGTGGCCACCATTTCTTGATCATTGTATTTTTGATCCCATTACAAAGAAGGTCTTATAATCCGGATTTAACCATAATTTACCATCTATACTATTCAAACTGTTCTGTTCTGTTCTGTGGCGTGCAAAAGCGGGTTATTCGAAATATGAAAATCCGGAACAAAGGTTATACCCAAATTGCAGAACGTTAATGCAGTCTTTAATATGTTGCTATTATATTCTTCTTACATAACAAACCAATTGTCAGACGCAAAATTTTTCAATAATAATAATAATAATAATAATAATAATAAAATTTTAAAAAGCAGCTTTAGCAAAAAAAAAAAAAAAACGCGAATATTTCAACATCCGTTCGTATCCTAATATTACATCAAAACCAATTTTTAAAGGCCTTTTTCTAATGAGGAGCCCCGTACCCTACTTTTTTGTCACAGCAGGACCTCGAAATGATCGACGAGTTGAGGTATTAACTGCTACGGAGGCGTTAATGGGATTAGTGCTATGAGAGCTAGGGGAAATTTAAAACCTGAGCCTACAGCAAAACTAAATTATAGTTAAGAGAAAGAGAGATAAACAAAAACAAAGAAAAAATAGAAAAAACAAAACAGAATAATCAAAAACAGCCTTTCACAGAATAACAGGCGAGTCACCCAATTCTGCTGCTTTCCGGCGTGCCGCCCAAGAAAGCACTAGGAAAGGTTTGTATTTTTGAATTTACAACATAAACACGAACAATCAAAAACATAGCCTTTCACAGAATTTCAGGCGAGCCACCCAATTCTGCTGCTTTCAGGCGTGCCGCCCAAAGAAAGCACTAGGAAAGGTTTGCATTTTTGAATTTACAACATAAACACGAACAATCAAAAACATAGCCTTTCACAGAATATCAGGCGAGTCACCCAATTCTGCTGCTTTCAGGCGTGCCGCCCAAAGAAAGCACTAGGAAAGGTTTGCATTTTTGAATTTACAACATAAACACGAACAATCAAAAACATAGCCTTTCACAGAATATCAGGCGAGTCACCCAATTCTGCTGCTTTCAGGCGTGCCGCCCAA
>WUAP02156708.1:0-10287 GCA_015163945.2 Stichodactyla helianthus
TAAAAACCATTTTAATCCATTCTAGAGGTTAAATAAAGAAGACACAAACAATTTTAGAAGGTTGAAATTTTATTTTCCATATTCTTAACATTTTTTCTAATTCATGTCAGATTCATTGCTTGGGCTCCCTTTGAGGAAAACTCGCTCATATGTACACAGGAAACCCGTCAAGAATAGTGTCGCTGCTCGCCTGCTGCCCAGCAGCAAAAACTAATTCGCGCGTTTTAAAAAATGTTTTACTAGTCCTTTACTTGATTGTTCGGATTTTTCGGTTTACGTAGTGCACTATCTCGGAGTTTTAGTACAGAAAATAAATAAAATACAATGTTTTTGAATTTTATTTATTTTCACTTTTATCTTAAGTGGGCTCCCTGTGGTCAGCCGGTCAATTCATAGATGCGTTAAAAAATGACTTGTCAGTTTTTTGCTACCGTAAGGTGATATAATTATTTGTATCTTTTTCACAGGCTTGGTCAGTGCAGGTGGTATTGGCGCTGGGATGGGAGCAATAGGCGGTTCATTATTAACCGTAGGTCAGTGTAGCTTTTGTTATAGAAAATGGTGGCCATCGTAAAACAAAGATAACAGCGAGAGATTGAGTGCGCTAACGAACCTACTCAAGGAAAATATTGTAAATCAATGTTTGTGAATAAGCACAAAATAGAACATTTGCACTATGGCGTCATTGGCCTCTCCAACCAGAATCCTCTGCACGCTTTCTTTTTTTCACTTCATTAGCACCAATAGCCCTCTCAAGCTTTTACGTCACGCTTATCTTCTGCAATGAATTGTGGGATATGTTTGGGGCAGACAAACAAAATGGCGGAGTGCCTGATGAAGCTTTCGACACAAGATGTCCCAGGGGCAATGCTTTCTTTGAAAGAAACGGAGGATAATAGTGTCCAAGACTTAAAAAGATGAATAGAGACGAGAGGCTTTTCTGTCAGTGAAGCAGGAGTCGACTGCTTTTGAAGATTTATGAGGGTTGTCCAATACTCTGACAAATTTATGCATAGCATTGTATTGTATTATATTGCTATAACAATAGTTTAACAATACATTCTAGAACAAAACAATACAACACAATGAATTACAATACAATGCTATGCATAAATTTGTCAGAGTATTGGACAAGTATGAGATTTATACGAGTTTTCAAGGCAGAGTTGAAAACTGCCGTAAAAATCGTGAGCGAAAAAGCGGTCTTCTTTTAAATAACGATCTCTTTTGTTATCTATTAGAGTTTTCCGCTTTTATATGAACCTTATTTTTACAGCAAAACAAAATTAATGAATTGGTTAGCAGCAAAGTAAGAAAATTAGCTGAAGAAAAGACGATGTTTAGCTTGATAAAATTATTAGATTGCCAGGCTCAAAACAACAAAACTAAACTGATGTCAGTTAATTTATAAAATAATTCATATTTTTCAATTCATTAATATATTTCCATTCCTTTTAGCACTTTTTAAAGCGAAAGCGACAAGCCAAAAAAACTATAAACTTAGTTTTTCGCTCGCCATTTTTACGGCAGTTTTCAACTCTGCCTTGAAAACTCGTATAAATCTCCAAAAGCAGTTGACTCCTGCTTTCCCAACAGAAAAGCCTCTCGTCTCTATTCATCTTTTTAAGTCTTGGACACTATTATCCTCTGTTTCTGTCAAAGAAAGCATTGCCTCTGGGACATCTTGTGTCGAAAGCTTCATCAGGCACTCCGTCATTTTGTTTGTCTGTCCCAAACAACGTCTGTCCCAGGATTGCGAAGCACGTCTCAGCAAATCACCACTTATTTAGCAGTAGTCTATTGGCGAGTCCATTTTGTCAACCCCGCCCTCCCGGCTCGAAAGTTTGCAAGCCCAAGAGTCATTAGGTGGTCTCTTCGCATCCCCTCCTCCGTGTGGGATGAGTCAAAGCATTCACTGTGATGTAATTATCATCTACGCATGCTCTTACTGCTGAAAAACACAATGAATGTATGAATATGTAAGTATTATCGCACTGTTTTCTCTTGAGAATTGCCGTGTTGTGAAAACCTAATCAAGTGTGCAATAAGACAGATACATACCTCGAGCTATATATGGCTTATAGCCTCCAATCTCGGTATGTAACTCTCACTTAGATATAGTACCTGACAGTATGTCCTGGGCTTATGAGTACGAACCTTTGCTGGAGAGCTTTTTGGATAATTAATGTCATCGGCAAGAAAACTAAAGAAGCAGCCAACTACTTATCAATATTCCCAAGATCCACTCAACCTTTTTTTTCATAGTTTAGCAGTTTTTCTTTCGCAAAACGAGAAGACATACATTATTATCATCAGTATGCGCAAACAACTATACTCAGAGCGAATAAATTAACCGCTTCAGTTCTCTCCCATAATCCTCTTCGGTCCAGTCGCTTTGACACCGGTCAACGACAATGCATTTTGAATAGCGCTGCGCGTCAGTGACGTCACAACTCAGACAAACAAAATTTTTTTCATCTTCTCGAGTCTGATTTCTGCCGTTTCTTTTTTAATAACTTTTTTTGAAAATAAGCAATGTTTCATAAAATAAAATAAAATACAACGAAGTAAAATGTATGTTTCTCCGTGTTCTTTTCAGTATAATTTTGTTTGTTTGAGTCATGCATCTATTAAGCGGGCTATTTTTAGAACCGACGTGCAGCGCTATTGACTATATTCTTGATCAGGAATTATAGTGCTATCCATATTATGAATTTCTAACCTTATGAAAGCAAGTATTAGTTTTACTTTTCAGACTTCCATCTTTGCTCTGCGAATCTGGCGTCTACGAAAAACTTGAAAACACTGTTTTCACTGAACATGCCTAAAATTAATTATTTGTTTGCTCGGTTGGTTATTTTACGAAAATATTTAATTTTCAAATGCAATTTTCTCCTGTTCAGGTACATTTACCTTTGCTGTCAATATGGCGGGATATGCCATACAACAACGGATTGACGAAAAGCCAATTGACGTTAAAAAAATGCTACAGCAATCGTTACTAAACACTGTAACAGCCCCGATCAAACTCTGTGAGTATTTATGGAAAGACTGGGCTCGGGTTAAAATGAATTAAGAACAGTTTTTAGAAAATAATTTGTAGTTACAACAACAAGTGGTATTCACTTTCACGATTGACTAAACTTTTGACTAAAACTGTTTTAACCTGTTCGCTCATTACCACACCAGGCAACTACAACATGGCCATCGTCAAACTGGTTCATACCAACTGCAGTTTGTAGGCTTTGTATAGATTGCTGTTTACGCCGCAACAAATTGTCGGCATTTTCAGAACATCTCGTCAGAGATGCGAACTATAAAATTTACCTCAGATTTGGGTCAGACGATGTGACCAATCACCGACTGGTTCGTCTGATTCAAATTCGAGTCAGATGCTATTTTCAATATTACAAAACTTAATTAACATTCTCCCAGACCCTCTCGACATTAAAGGGTTTAGCAGAGAGGGATCTGGATACTTGTGAATTTCAGTGCCCTCGATGCAATATAAAAGTTTTGCCACAATATTAAGGAGCGGTAACAGCTTAATGTAAGCTATGACTTTTTGATTTATGATAATCTTTTCCTAAAAGCTTTGTATTAATCTCAGGGCGAAAAACATCTGTCTAGTTTTTATTCGTTTCGATTGAGGGAATTTGTCTCATATATACGCTGTTAGATGATTGGACACAAACGTATTCTCGTTGTTTGTTTTAGTTAAAGCGGCAAAAGGATTGAGTCAACCAACTGCAGATTTTTTCAGTGATTTGCTGGTTTCAACGGGCAACAACATCCTATTGGCCTGGGACGAGGTTTATGAAAATCTCAAGAAAAAAGCGGAAAATCACAAAATAGCGGAAAATCTCAAGCAAACTGCGGAGGGAAAACTCAATGCAACTGCCGACGATCTCAAGAAAATAGTGGAAAATCTTATGAAAAAGGAAGTAAATCTAGATAATATGATCAAGAATGTCTTTAATGGTTTTATGGACTGGTTGATATCATATGACCCGGTAGGTAAAACCTTGTTTTACACTAGTCAAAGAGCGTTTTCCATTTGTTGCGAAAAACCGGTATTTTCGGTTGGTTTACAAAAAGGAACGGTTCATTTCGCTGGAAAGTTTCCGGAAAGAAAGGAATAGCTTCGAACGTATTCCTCTTTGCCCAGTAATACTGGAATTATCGAAAATTCGTGTTCCATCTGAAGAAAAACCAGTAGTGCCAGACCCCCAGCTGTTTGAAGTAATTGGAATTTCACGAACCATTTGACGAGTTCCCGAAATCTCTCGGTCCCGACCCGCTGAGCAGGCCCGAACCAAATGGTGGCCAAATGGTTAACTCCCATCCCATCTGGTCTTTTACCTCAGTGGAAAAATCCTTACCATTATGCATCAATCACCCCAACCGAATATTTTGAACAAATGGAAAGCACCCAAAGGCACTAACGGTAATCCTAATCCTAAGCAGTTTACGATGTAGTGTTAATCTGTACGCAGGATTGAAGATTAGCTTTCTTGTTGTTTTCCCGCGAGTTTCGAAATTTACAGCATGGCAGATGGTTGTGAGAGGCTGGTAAGGAGAGCAGTGATTGCATGGCCAGTCCTTACGATTACGATTACAGTTACCTTTTGTCTGTTCCCACTTGATCGTCAAGTGATCGTAATTCTAATCTTAGTCGTAAGAACCAGATATGGCGGAAAACAGGAAGCCAATCAGATTGCGAATCGTGCTTTCGAAAAAAAGAATTAATCCCATGCGTCCTTGAGAGCGCAATCCTTGGTTTGAGCCACAATCTAAATAAACACACAATTTAGAAACACAAAAAATCGATTTATTAGTATTCAAGGCAATAATAGAACAAATACAAGAATACAATAAACTGAGCTGTAAACTGAACGCGCGATATTGGACGGGATCGAATTCTTTGGATCACAGAAAACACGCTTTGCGCACCTTGTCAAATCACCTGGAAAACAAAGCCTTCTGATCCCAGCTTAAGCGCGATTACGACACTTGGTTTTTGACTTACACTGAGTTTTAAGCCTTGTTCACACTAGCTTCGTAATCGTAGTCGTGAGCCACATTAAAACCCAGTGCAACCCAGTGTGGATCAAAAATCGTGTGCGTCACTGTAAGAGCGAGGTGCATCGTAAGAGCGTCATAATCGTAAGCCAGGATCAGAAGGTTTTGTTTCCTTATGACTATGATTACGATTATGATCACTTTACGATCGAGTGAAAACCAAGAAAACGTAATCGTCATCATAAGAGTTGGCCAATCACTACTCTCGTTGTCACTCCATCGCCATCAATCATGCTTAGAATTTCAAAACTGGCTTACGATTCTGCTTGCGTCGTGTTGATTTAAATACAGACGTTAACTTCTAAAGATAAGATTGCTACTTATGATTACGATTACGACGCTAGTGTCAACAAAGCTTAAAAATCCAAGAAGGGGTTGGTGGTTTTGCACTTACTCAGAATCGACCAACTATGCGACAACTGTGCACCACTATAACGAATTTTAATCAAAATTACTTTCTCATGTTTGAGTTCTTCATCTCTCAACCATTTGATTAAAAATTGACATTTTTATTTCTGCTTTTCTTGCGCTTTTAAACTCGTACAGAACGACATACTTGGGCCGACAGGCTTCGGAGATGCACGATTTATTGCTGAAGATACCGTACTGGACTACAAGATTCGCTTCGAAAATGACCCTAATGCTACTGCGCCTGCGCAACGAGTTGTTATCAGATCTAAGCTGGATCAGGATCTCGAACCAAGAACTTTCAGTATTGGTTCGTTTGGGTTCGATAACTTTACCAAAGAACAAGCTCCCACTCCTTTTTTACAGGTAGACGTAATAAATAAATATTATTGATTTAATTAATCAGTCACCAAGCATAATATATTGGTGATCATATAGTCTCAACATCACTTGTTACGGGATCTTTTATTGCCTCGTTTCTGGTTTAACAAATCACAGTTTTAATAATAGATGGCAATTGCTTTGAATGGCGGACGGGGGAGGGTGATAGGGTGTACCCCAAGTACAGGAATTGCCCTTCCGAACACAGGGAGCCCAATTTAGATAAAAGACAAAGTGGAAAACAAAATTCAAAAGCGTTGTATTTTATTTTCTGGTCTTAAAGTCCGAGATGGTGTATTGAGTAACAGGAGAAAATCGAAAAATCAAGCAGAAAAGTAGTAGAATATTTTTGACTGCCAAAATCGTTGCATCGTGAGTCGTATTGTCGTGAATCCGCTTTGGTTTTGTGCTTTTCTGATCCGTCAATCATCTTTGGGTGCTGGAGTTATGCGAATCCGTGAAAATCATTGTACGGGTTGATTAGAATAACCTCCGCCCCAAATGATGATTGACAGCTCAGAAAAACACAAAACTCCAACCGAACTCTACGATAATACGGTTCGTGATGCAACGATTTTCGCAGCAAATAGCGCGATTTGGTTTTCCTATATAATATGCCCTTTGCAGGTAATAATCACATGACTGTACTAGAGAGCAAAAAAATCCTATTTCATATATTCATAAAAAATTTCATTAGATGTCTAATGCCTTCACTAAAACCTTTTTAAAAATTCAGGTATACCCTTAAAACACGTTTTTGATCTCAAGATATTAAGCATTTTATAGTTTGTTTGCTCTCCAGTAGAGCCTTCCCCAAGGGGCCGAGAGCTCAATTCATTCGCTACTGAAGTGATATATCATCATGTGACTGTTAGCTGCAAAGGGCCTATTTCCCTATGGTTAATCCTCCCGCGCTTATGCAAATATACTCACAGGTAGCCCAAGCTTGTAATTTGTATTGGTTTACTAGTCGAGATTGTAAAGAAATTTTTGTGAATGTGAATTTATTCCTTGATTCTCATAAAATTCAATAAAACAGTCACCGTATGTTCAGGTTGATTTTGATAATCCCCTGGCTGAGTCTCAGCCAATTTTATTCGATTTAAACTGACTAAATGAAGACATTCTCTTGTGTGAATATTCTAGACAAAATGGAGGCTAACCCCGCATGACAGAGAATTCGAAACTTGGGTATTGGTGTCATATTTGTTAACCCGTTACAAACTCTGTCTGGAAAACAAGTTCTAGTGGACCACAGACACTGTGCGCGCCCCCTCCCCCCGAAAAAAATCCTGAGTCCGCTCCTGTATAATTTGTAACCATTGCAGCGTTCTTTAATACTTCTCTCGATAGGAAAAGCTTGATTTGATAGATGATAGAAATATTCTTCTACGAGTTGTAGCAGGCATTGATATAGTTCAGAACGAGGCGATCTGGGACCTACAGAGCCTCGATCCCAAGACAGGTAACCATGTAACAACATTGATCAATAAACGGATTATAAATGATAATTGATAATCGTTTCGATTCCAATTAAGGTGAGCCTCCACGTGACCCAAGGAGCGGGTTTCTACCACCAAATAACGGCACCACTGGACAAGGTTTCGTGACATTTAGTGTTCGTGTCAAGAGTGGTGTAAAACCGCTGACCAGAATCGATGCCAAAGCAAGCATCATATTTGACCGTAACGAAGCTATTGATACTCCACCGATATTCAATACGGTAAGAACTTGAAACAAGGTTACTGGGTTTAATCGACGGCTTACTTTGAAAGGGATCTCGATTTCCGAGACGCTCGCTTATCATATCGAAGTATCGCACGACAAACAAGTCTCAGACTGGCATTTTTTGCAATGCAGATCGACAACTCAAAACCTACTGTTAATCTAACTGTACTACAAGGCGTTCTGAAGAGAGGTTCATTGGCGGTGACTCTTGATAAAGAAGACATTGGGACAGGGGTACAATCGGTGGATATTTACTATCAAGAAGTAAAAGGTATGTGTTTCTTTGTCATCTTAGTAATGGATCCTTTCCGTTGAGTCTATTACAATGATGTCATGGCCGTGAAGAACTGATACTAAAGTACTTACTGTTTCTTAACTTGAACGCTTTTTATTCTCGCTTTTCGCCGGAAAACTTTCTCCCTCTTCCCGTTTATAACTCTTCTTATATAGTTTATCGTCGAGTTATATTTAGAACATTACGTCACTTTGTAAAAGGTACCATACGTACTATCATGGTAAACGTCTCATAAGGCGTTATTGTACCCAGTCTAAACCAGAATGAATCACGCTCTTTAGTTAAAAAAACACTGTTATTAAACATTTTTTAAACATTTTTGGTAAACATTTATTACTAGGTGATTTAAGACGCAACGCTTCAAGCTTTAAGCAACTAATGACCGACATCACTGAAGATACCGCAATTCTTCCATTAACTCCGGACAAGTCCTATAGGCTCGTTACGTCATCTGTTGACCACGTGGGAAACAGACAAGATATAAAGTTTGGGCAGTCGATTTTCGTTGACTTCCGAGAAATAAAAAGTGAGTTGTTTCTTATTTTCAGTATTTTGGCAAGTTCTATGCAGATAGTTGGTTTCGAAGGTGTACGTGTATGTTGTGTTTACGAAGGAGTTTATCAATGCGGTCTGTGGTGGTAGCAATGTATGGTAGGCAGATGAAGGCAGCAGGCTTTCGTTATTCTCAGGAGTAGCTTTAGTTTTAGGACGGGAGAAGATTTGGCGGTTGTTGTATCCATTCTGTTTAAGTGCATTAACAACTGTCTGCTTTTCTTGGCTGGCGGAGTCAGAGTCTGCGATGATGCTAGCGCGGTTGAAGAGGGTTTTGATGAGAGACATCTTTTGAGAAGGATGGTGATGAGAATTAGCATGGAGATATCGGTTAGTGTGTGTTTGCTTGCGGTAGACTGTGTGACTGATTTTTTCATCATTCTGATGAAGGCTACCACAGTGTAGCCGAAACGTTCAAATCCCGTTAGGGACTCAGATTTTTTCTGAGTATCATATTATGTGTCAACTACTTCTTTATATACGAGTGTAAATATGGTTGAAAGTAAATTCTAGAAGCAAAATTCTACGCAGTTAAGAGCCTCTAATTGCGTACGGGGTTCATAAAAATGTGGAAAATTGACGATGATCTCGTCAATACTCCAGTTTCGAGTTCTCTTTTGCTCAGCCTTGGCCTCGATTGTGTGTAGCATATTTACAAATAACAGTAAAATCAGAAACATTTGTATTGTTCATTGATATGTGAATTCCATACCTTTCCACGGAATGTTATTAAAACTGTAGAATATATTACACGCTATTGAGGCTAAGGCTGAGCAAAAGATAACTCGAAACTGGAGTATAGACAGTACTTTTGTTTTCTATATCGCAAGAATAGTAAATGAAGCCTTAAATAAAAGGAAAAAACAGGGGGTCACCGTATTATTTCAAGAGTTAGAAAACAACAAAAGAGAAAAGTCTTCGAAAACGAACCCCAAATACAACCCGATTTAGCGATATTCTCGCTGGCCTCATAGATCGATAAAATTTCTTAAATCTAAAAAAGTTACTTTGCAAGGTGAATAATAGTTTTTATAAATCTTTTTCGACAGTTTGGTCGATAAAATGTTATTTTTCTGCGCTAAAAAGTAGAGTTTTCTACGCTTTACAATCGTTGGCACACTAGTGCCCATACTCCCCACGTTAAAACCAATATTCTTTATCCGCTCGGATGCGCGCGGGAGATGCGCAGCAGCAAGGATCCGGAAATACCTTAAGGTGACTGGCTACTATTGGATTTTATATTTAATTTTTTTTAAAATGGCATCGTTTTTAACGGAAATTTAATGCTGGGTGTCCGGAACTAGTTTTTGAGATAATCAAGATTGAATGGATGGGTGTTTAAAAGTTTTAGAAGCGAAAATCTCATTGCGTTATTGTAAAGACTATTTAAAAGCGTTTTCCCATTATTTCTACAGGTTCCTGTTCACACCTCAATAATTGCTCTAATCATGGCAACTGCTCTATGTTCAGTTTTTGTGTCTGTGAACAAGGCTACTACGGTATAAACTGTTCTCAAGGTAAATAAGCTACAAATACAGCACTACTGATGAATTAGCCATGCATATTTTCAAACTTTTTCCAAACTATTTCCAAATATCTTTTCATTTGTCCAGAAATTAAGACAAAGACGTTCGCCTTATTCGCTGTATTTTCATATCATAAGGTCAAGTTTTATGGGTGTGTTATCTCATTATTGCTAATTCGAGATTTTCACATATAAATCAACCTTATTCGTTATCAGATCAGCCTCCTCTTGAGCCTCCCGTCCTTGAGGCTTCATCCAGCGGCGGTGTAGAGGACACACCGATTCCTATGTTTCTATCAGCTCGGGTGTTTGGAAT
>WUAP02156741.1:0-10284 GCA_015163945.2 Stichodactyla helianthus
AATTTTTTCGGGTATTCATTTATTTCAATCGCTTAGATTGAATACATTTCACTGCGACGATCATCATTCAAAAACTTCAACATTTTTTTCGTAGTTCCTAGTTTTAATTTTCCATTTTAATGCAGAACAGATGGTACACCAGCACGCCCGAAATTACTTCAAATTGACTCTAACTTTGATAATGCTATACCTATTATGTTGGCGACTCACTGGCTGAATTGAATATGATAACCTAAAATGATTATATGATGTGATCCGTAATTTGTACAGGAAAAATAGAGATAAAATAAACCTTTAAATAGAACAGACCGCAGAATCTGATTGGTCAAAAAACATGCTCTTTCAATCGCCAATCTCGAATTGTTTAATTTTTATTACAATTAAATCATGCGTTCAACTGAAAGAAACATCTATATTTGACGCCCCATCAGCAGTGGAAAAATAATAAATAGACTTATTTGGGCGTAATGTTTTCCCATTTCAGACAACGTATTGGGAAGAAGATTCTTTGTTTGAGGTTCATCCATATTAATGATGTATCTTCTCCAGCGTTTCCGAGAAACATATAGATAAAACTTATTTAGGAAAGGAGACGTGATCTGAAATGGAAAAACATTACGCCCAAAGTAAAGATGTGTATTGACTCATTCAGTCATCGATAATTTCAAAATATCTCATTCATATAACCTCGTTCGATAAACCGCAAAGATATATCATTACCTTAGTAATACACGAATCAAAAAAATAATTGTTCTTTTTTCACCTCTCCTAGCCATTTCTATCTAAGTTAAATATTTCAACCTGTTCTCTCCTGTGTTTCGCTTGGAGCGATTCAAACCGTCTCGTCCAGTTTCCTTCATATCTCATGTATTCATCTACCAATCCCTGTATTTGCGGGTTTTGTTGAGCCATCATGCATTCTGTCCTGCGTTTTCCCGTAGAGCTATTGTGCACTTGTGGTATATGTTGTGATGTTGGGTACTGGCAGAAACTCATCGTGGATAACTCTAGTTCTTTTATATCTATGTCTTGTAGCAAAACAACAAGAATTGGAGATTTGTTAATCGTTGGTTTGCGATGATTCCCAAGAGAATGGGCAAACAAAAAACATGACCGCCGTGTTGGATAGAATAAAAGAATAGCAGCCATGTTGAATAAAATAGAACAAAAGAATGGCAGCCATGTTGGATGATAGGACAAAAGACATGGCCGCCGTATTGGTTGACATAACAAAACACATTGCCGCCATGTTGGATGATAAAACAAAAGACATGGTAGCCATATTGGTTGATATAACGAAAAAACACCAAAGAAAAGTATTTCTTTTGTTCAAATCAACCAAAAATGGCGGCTGTGACGTCATGAAAACCAGTAATAGAGCTGTCTCGAATTCGCCTCAATTGCCATAAAATAACTTCAAGTCGAAGTTGGATTAGACAAATAATTACATTTGCTGCATTTGTGTCGATGCCGGGAGTGCCAAGTAGTGTGGACGTTGGAATTGGCGGGAAAATCAAGAATTGGCGGGAAATTCAAGGCGCCTAATGACACTCGTTAATTCTTTTCGCGTTTGTAATTCAATGAGCATGCGCAGTGCGTTTTTCACTAGTATCGATCGTTACTCACCATGTTCCTCCTTCCACTCGCCTCGTCTTTTCAACCAATAGTATTGCCACCAGAAGCCTATCACTAGTATTACAATAAATAGCCCTGTCATTGCGTAGACGGAGTATCCAAAAAGAGAACCACGGAAATATTCTGTACCATCACTAATGTCGGGTATCTGAAAAACCAAAAACTGTGCAGTCAGTGAATGTATCAGGATTTTAATACTGGTTTCCGAGTTGCGCACGCGTACTCACCAAAATTCAAGAAATTTGACGCGACACACAACCAGAGGAAGAATTTCGGGACGAGAATGAGCATGCAGGTTTTTTGGGATGTTCCAATGAAAGCATATGGTTTAGAAAAATAATTATTTTACATCTTAGAACTCTATAACGAACTCGACCGGCCACCATACCAAATTCTAAGATATTGCGCAACAAATTGTATTTTTATGTCCAAGTGTCGCGCACATCTGTTAGCTTTGTTCCGACAGACTTTTCAAGAGCTTCGGGATAGCCAAAAAATTATACCACAAAATCGCAGATATACATGATTTGTGTGTGTATGTTAATTGTAGATAGTAACTAACAGAATAGAATGCAGAAGATTTTTAAAGATTTTTGCATTTAAATGTTTCAGCATGCGCAAGATTTGACGCTACCAAAGTCGACTATTCACAGTGTGAAAAACACATTTGCTTTCCGCGCACAAAGCACTCTCGACCCCAGAGGCCCTGTCATTCTTACTGCGACGAACTGTCAGAGATTTTATTTGGGAAACCCTTGAACTGTAAGAGTGGCGATTGGTTGAAAAATAGGCCGTAAGAACCACAGGGTTCTGGGGTCGAGAGTGGTGCACAAGCTTTAGGTACGAGATCTAGATTAATTAAAGGTTCTACCTCATTTGGTGTAAGATACTTTTGGATATATGAATAACTTTGAAATTGATGTGACTGTTGATAATCTCTTAAACATCGCTGTAGCATTTGGGTTCCCTGTGGTAAGACCAGGCCATGAACCAGTTCCTGATCAATCACATTAGAAACTCTTAGTTTGTTGCGAAAAAAGAAGTCTTGATGCTGATTTGTTGCGTAGATATCCACCAGAGCGAGCTTTGCTTTTCCGGACGCAATACTGGAGTATACGGCATCGTACGACTCTTGAGCTAGATATATAAGACAGAGAAAGAAATGTAAATAACATGATTTTAGAGAGCTTTCGTTTATTATGGCATAGTGGGGGGGGGGGCGGATCAGCAAAAAAAAACATACAACCTCCATGACGTCAGTCATACTTTCAGCCTCACACCTCTGCAACTTAATACTTCCCTACAAGACGTCTCAAGATAAAATAGCCCCTCTCCCTTCCTCCCCGTGCCTCAATGAATGAGAGCCCCCTTATATGTGAAATTCACTGCTTTGTTTGTTTGTTTTATTGATAAGACATTTTTAGCTATTCTGTCACTTTATCTACGTAATGGCGCTATTCACCGTTTTCAGATCCCCATAATGCTTTGCATTTTTGGGGGCACTGGAAAGAAAATTGTTCAAAAATTCAAAACTTTTCATTCATAGCAAATATACTCAACGGTTGAGTATATTTAACAATTATTCCATGAAATCGAGTCGGCTATGAGCCATGTACGACGAGATTGAATAGAATAATTGTTTTATTATATCCACATCCACTGGATTGTGAGAAATATAGAATTTTAATCATTTTCAAGTTTAAAAAAGGAAATAACGTCGGCGAAATGCTCCGCCATCTTGTTTACTTCTCTACTCACGGGATATGAGTTGATATCCTAGTAGTAGAGGAACCAATCAGAGCGCGCGATTGCTCATATCCAGTGGATGTGGATATAATAATTGCTATTATCATTGAAAAATAGAGTATCAGTTTAATCAGAGTTAATTCCACACCCACAGGAGATTGCTCATATCCAGTGGATGTGGATATAATAATTGCTATTATCATTGAAAAATAGAGTATCAGTTTAATCAGAGTTAATTCCACACCCACAGGAGAATCAAGAGTTTGGTGTTACAGACAATGTATAGACTTACGAAAAGATGTCTTGACATTTAATCATAAACCTGTTCAAATTTCTTTCTTTCTGGTTTTAGCTAATTGTAACACACGTATAAGTATTTGTAGCTGGTTTTTCTTTAATTCTAATTAATCTTTATGGTAATATTAACGATTTTATCTCGTAAAGCATTATGAGGACGTGAAAGTGGTGAATACTCTTATTAATTTATTCCATTGAAACCAGCTTTAAAACAAAGACAAACACATGCACGCACTGTACTATGTTTATGCAGTGTTAGAACATTATAATGCAAATGCTCAACGAACCAGATTTAAATTCATCTTATGCTTTCGATTCCAATGGGTTTTAATCACACAGCAGCCATGTTTATTCCCAACAGAATGAAAACTTTTGTTCTTCCCCGCGTGAACTCGTTCTGAAGTGTCTGAATGCGAGGTCACGCAGGGGAAATGTGTTGTTTCAACCAACATGGTCGCCGTGTGATTAAAGCCCATGGAATGACAGGGAAAATGCCAGCTTTGTGGAAACGTTAAAAGAAAAGAACTCCACTCCACCCTTACCTTGAACATATGCGCTCTGAAGAATAGCATATTGATATTCAGCTGATCCGTTGATGACATAAACCTAGAGATGAACACGAATGGTAAGAGTTTTGTGTAAAATTCAAACTTCTAAAATAATAGACTGGACCCACATTTAGCAAATCGTAGATACAAGAAAATCATAGATAAGATATGTCGGCCGAGTTAGTTCGAAGACAACTTTAAGTTTCTTATCATTGGTTTTATTTTAATGCAAGTTTATCATCTATCGAATGGGAAGGCTTGGTTACATTTCAAGATGGCGGCCGGAAACCTTGTCATCCTTTTTGATATTACATAATGAGCGATTAACTCAAAGAAGTAATTAATTGGGGTTGATAACATAGCAATTCAAACGGCAGACTCCGACCTGTATTTTATTTTTCCTGCTCCGGTGTTTTTAAAGCGCCCTAGGCATTCCAAAGGTTAAGAATTAATTTTGACCATAGCAGCTATCCAGTCAGGTTTACCATACCTCTAGGCCATAAAGATGATTGACTTGTCCTAGGCCACTTGACGTTAAGGAGGCAGTGACGATTCCCATGAACATAGCGAGGATGACCAGCCCTGCACTGATCCAAACTACTGCGAATAACCGACCACCGATACTCTTAGGTACCTTATCACCATACCTTCGTAAGCAAAAACAAAAACAATAATTTCATAAGACGTGCCGTGACCGTGGTGGTGAGTGCCGCGTCAAAGCATTTTCATTGGATGAGAAGTGGTGTCACGCAACCGTGCCGCGTATATACTGTTTTTGTTCACCATGATGCATACTCATGTAACGCCAGACATTTATACTTACCCAACTGTTGTCATGGTGACGGCCGCCCACCAAAATCCCTCGCATACTCCAAGTGGAAAGAATGCTGGGAAGTGCTTTGGATTGATGTGGAAGTCCTGAAAGAAATATAAACATAGTCCCAGCACAAGAAACCATTACTAGAAATGTCCTCTCATGTTTTGGCAACCTTCTTGAACTGTGACAAGAAAATCAGAGCTAAATGAAAGCGGCTTATAAGATAATATTGATAGATAAGGCAACGATTATGACGGATAGAGAATAAGAGGTAATTATTTGTTAGGAAGTAAATGTTTGTTGGAAAGACACGCAAGTTTCCTTCACTCTCAGAATTACGACGATTTTTTGTAAACACTGTCAGAGCGCACTTAACAAAACAAACTGATGAAAAACACGGAAGAAAGATTTATTATGGGTTGTTAGTTTTGGTGTTTAAAGTCTTTGTACCTACGTTACAAAAATCCGATATGTTTTGAATATGTGTCGAAAATGTCTATTTTAAAGCATTCTGATTAGATAGCGAGTATATTGGTTAACGTCCCTGATTGCGGTAGAAATGAGAATCACTTAGAGTAGTTTTCGTATAACTGTGGAACGTCACGTTATCGTCACGCAAGCGGTACTGTCACGGTACGGGATTGGTGATATTCACTGAGCCAATCACAGCGTGCAAGATCACCGTTTATCCAATGAAAATGCTTTGATACGGCAACATCACGGTCAAGGCACGTCACCTCACTGCTGTGCGCTAATCGCAGTCACACGAGAACTTGCTCTACGGCTATGGTCGCAGGCAAGGCACGGTCACGATGTTGGCTTGCCTAATATGTCTCTTAAATTCATCAGTGACCGTTGTCTCGCTCGATGTGGCTTCTCATTGGTTAAAAAAATTGTTCCGCTTAACGTCACGACGTCACGGAAGCAAATAAAGTGCATCACTGGGATACCTTTAAGAAATGACGCGGTTTTCATATGAGACGAATCTCCTTGTATTCCTAGGTCTAGGCCTGTTTAGACCTTCTACAGTTTCCCACAGAATAATATAACAAGTTTAGTTTATAGGTTGTGTGACGGATCGATTCTTGTGCTACGGATGCGCACTTATACAATTGCTATTGAGATTCTATGACAGATTACAACATGCACGATATACATTATACATACAAACGGTGTTCTTGTATTTACCTTATCTGTCACTTACAGAAAATCATAAAAACAATACATTTGAAAAAAAAGTAAACTTCGCCATCAGTTTTCATCTAGGAAAAATCTTTTTAAGAAATCAATCTAAGATAGCTGTCTTTCCACCACATCTTTTCGTTTAATTATAAAAATTAACGAAGAACTTCCAATTTATTTAGATAGGGATCGCCCGAATCCGAATCAAAAATGAATGAAGGTGATGCTTCCCTAAAATAGACTCTCAACGCCGAACTACATGCAATACACAAACTATAAGTAAATACAAAACTCTATACATATAATCAGCCCATTACGATATGTAATGATATTCTATATATTTATCTGTGTGGTTTTATTATTTTCGGTGACATCTTCATAAAATTTTAAAACCTAAAACAAAAATGTTTTGGCTGGAAAATATCCTTTGAGGAATTCTTCAATTTTTTTGGAAAATTGTTTTTCTTTTGACGATAAATTTTAACTCGAGTATAAATCAAATATCGCAGAACACGAAGTTATTGATGACTTCTTCTAGAAGTTTAAAACCCTTAGTTTACATGACATATCATGATGATCTCATGATTGTAATTATTGGACTAAACTGAAAAGTTTCAATTAAATTATAAAATTTCTCAGTTAAAAGTAGAAAGTTTTCTTACTGTGAAGACCAACTCGCAAATCCCTGCTCATTAGTTTTTAAGAAACATTTTTCGATATGGAAAAATAAACAATTCCCTAGTTTTAATCTTTCGAATTTCCTTGTAATTTATATACTTACAAGTGAAAGTATTGTTAGAGGGCAAAAATTATTATATTTGACCAACCTCGGAGTTCAAATTCAAATTATTTTTCTAACTTATCTTCGTTATTACATCTTATTAGTTTATACGTTTTTAGTTATGCCTGAGACCAAAACTTAACACTGTATTTTTACGCAAATTATAGTAGTAAAAACGAAGTATTGGGATCACATTCACTACTGTCACCAAATAAAACATACTTTGTATAAACTATACTCACCAAAACCCAGATCCCAATCCCACTAAGACCTATCGTAGTAATTATGAATATCAAAATTGGCCATGAGTCCAGAATTGCCATTAACAAATCTTCTCCTGGAACTCTCTTTACAGATACTACAGCGATGCCTGGAGATTCGATTAAACTTAAGAAAGGATGGCCAGAAGTCGTTGATATTGTACGTGAAGTTCTACTTAACGATAGAAATCCGGCTTGTTTTGTCCTCAGATCCGAAATATGATTCGCTGTGGTGAAATTGTACGAGATTTGAGTTCCGTGTTTACAACAAAACTGAATTGCCTTTTCAAATATTTCCAACAGAATCCCTTTCATTTGGTCGTTTCTTTTGAATATGTACGGTGCATTTTCTATCCAGCTAATATGGATGGTCTTCCCTGTCTGACAAGCCTCATCCATTGAAGAAGAAACATTTGAACTTGATCCGTAGACACAGCAAGTGCATAGTAGCAAAAGAGACCCATAAACCACAAAGAAAGCGTTTGATTCCCTAACCATAGACTCCACTCTAGGCATAAACATTATCTTTTTCCGCCAGAATTTGCAAGTTTTCTTCAACTTCACGATTTTCTGGCCAGATCATCTCGACTGATGTCCGTGTGTGGGAATTACGAGTCTATCTCTCGTACCTTCCAACCATTTTTGTCATCGTTCACATGTTTTATAACCTCCGGAAGCGCTTGCTACTTTTGCACACTTGTCCCAAACTTCCATTTATACATTTGAAAAGCCCTATTCAGTACGTTTTTTCGAATGATTCTTCACTCAAGCTTCAAAGTTAGATAGGACGTCTGTTTTGAGAACTACGGCGGTGAAAAAAAAAAGCTTTTTTGGGGAGACTTTCTGAACTAGTGAAATCTGACTTCTTTTTCAACTCTCTGATCTCAAATGGCGGAGATGTTAAAAGAGAAAAGTATGTGTGAGAGTGTTATAATATATTCAGAGTAATCAAAACATTATGATTGGAATTTCAACTGAAATTTGTAATTTCTGTGTCAATAAAAAATCCATCTCGCACAGCCGGTTTTAATGCTTTCCCCAACAGTTTTCAATCGACACATAAAAAGGTCTTTATTGGTGAAGTTTTTCCCTTTTTATTCTTGAAGTTTAACGTCATTTTTAATCCTGCCGTTATCTGAGGAATATAAATAAATTAAGATGATCGTAAATGAACGTTTTT
The DNA here is from genome assembly GCA_015163945.2 of Stichodactyla helianthus. Classification (NCBI taxonomy): domain Eukaryota; kingdom Metazoa; phylum Cnidaria; class Anthozoa; order Actiniaria; family Stichodactylidae; genus Stichodactyla; species Stichodactyla helianthus. The sequence goes on from WUAP02156741.1 coordinate 8,447, forward strand.
GCATATTCATGGTTTTTCAGTCTTGTATGCACTGCTGTGTGATTGCAGGAGGTTTATCGAGTAATGTAATTAATTCATGAAACTTCCCGACCATTTCCGTGTCCTATCTCCCCAGCTCTCGAGATTCGTATCTTTCCCGCGATAAGATATTCCGAAATCGAAAACGTCGATGGACTTCAGTTATCAGATGTATTTTGAAAGCTCTGAGAAATTTTCAAGGCGAAAGCAGTGTGGTTGAACTCTCTTATTGATAACTGAAGCAGGAGTCATGAATAAGGCAGCCGTCTTCTTGTTCTTTATATCAAAAATTGGCTTCTCATGTTCAGCCAATCTCCACGACAAATGCCAACAAAACAAAACCCTCAGAGTACACTTTTGGCAGCAACAGCCCTATATCTACAAATCTGGACCGACTTTCCAGCATTTAACAGACTTAAAAGGTATTTTCCCGGCTGTCTTACAAGAAAGCTTGAAATTCTGTTGCCAGGCAACCATAAGGGTCAAAGTTTTTCAAGAAAAAGCCGGACCTGGCGGGTTAACGGATATGTTGGACAAGGAAGATTTTGATTTACTCGTTCCTGTTAATGGCTTGCCAACTACAAGGAATATTCGCGGTTTTCCATTTGTTGGGGTTGTCGAGTCGACAGGTGTAGCAATCTTAATGGCTGCTAATGCCTCTGGCGCGAAGCTGCTACTGTCAGTGCTTCAAGCATGGCCTATTCTGGTTTTTATTATCGTGTCCGCTGTTCTTGCTGGCGTACTGATGTGGTTTTTGGTGAGTTATTCTCCATGTTAAAGGATTATGATTGGTGTATTTTCCCTGATACGGACATCTCTGGGAAATTTTCTATTATTGTTATAATTGGATCGTTGGTTGTCTGGTCTCTTACAGCACTGAATTATTTATTTCGTCGTTTATCCAACTTCATTCATTTATTTATTTATTTGTTTGTTTTTTGTTTGTTTGTTTGTTTGTTTGTTCATTTATTTATTTATTTATTTATTTATTTTAACGTTTATCCATCGACCGTTTCTTTTACCTTCTTTCAATTTTTTAACTTTTACATCGTATCTGTGGGCAATTCACCCATTCATCCATTCATCCATCCATTCATCCATCCATTCATCTATTCATTCATTCATCCTTACAACCCATCCATGCATTTTCTATTCGTTGGTTCATTTATTCATTTTGACTTCCATTTAATAAGTTTCCGCCTCATTATATTTGTCTTCGGTCTTCTTTCATTTCCAATTATGTTTCTACGGTTACCATGGTGACCAATGACTAATTACAAGAATATCCTAACTTTGAATATGTCTGTACTATCACTTATAAGCAATCTTAAGCAAATATACGTGAGATTAGAGGCCAGAAATTATGTTAACGTCAAGTTGTAAAATAACCCTCAATGTTTACTAACGATCACACGTCAGAACAAATAATAATTACCCAGGAAAGTTCGTGTTTTATTTGAGCCAACGCATTTGGACGAGTGATATCGTCGTGAATTTAATTGCCTCTGGTGTGATTATGATCGAGACAAACGGTCGATCATCTTTGTTAAACCACTTGAAGAAATGAATAGTCTTCATTTCTTTCGTCCTTCGTTTTATTCTTCCCTTTCTTCTTTTTTCTTTTTCTTCTTCATTTTCTTCTTCTTCTTCTTCTTCTTCTCCTTCTCCTTCTCCTTCTACTTCTCCTTTTCCTTCTCCTCCTCCTCCTCCTCCTTCTTCTTCTTCTTCTTCTTCTTCTTCTTTTCCTTCTTCTTCTTCTTCTTCTTCTTCTTCTTCTTCTTCTTCTTCTTCTTCTTCTTCTTCTTCTTCTTCTTCTTCTT
>WUAP02156763.1:0-10282 GCA_015163945.2 Stichodactyla helianthus
AGTGATAAATACGCTACTGAGTCTGCGTACGTTGCTTACGATTACGATTACGACGCTAGTGTGAACCAGGCTTAACTGGTACTTGCGCGCGACGTTTATCTGATAAGAGGTGCTCAACATGCATGTCCGGACTATCTTTATGAAGAAATTTTTTTCTGCACGAATTTTTGGTTCCGCGAGAGGAAACCGACGGACAGGAGGGAGAAGAGGATATATTATCGATACAGATGACCAAAAAATCTCATTTTCTTGAAGTTAATAGACCTTTCCCAAATTGGCTTGCGTGATCACTAAACAATGATTCCAAGTCGAGACTGAACTTGATTCATTCGTTTATCAAGGCCAACCGAGACTTGAAACCATTGTTTCATGATCATCCAAGCGAATTCAGGAAAGGTCTATAAAACTTTATGGTCGTTTTCTAAAAGAACTTCAGATTGGTAAGCATGTGTAGTGCACTGAGCTGATCATTAATATCTTATTTCCATATTTTTTTATTATTTTTTCCTCTAGCTTATCGTATCTTGGGTCATTCCCTTGAGCATTATTTTTTTGTTTACAGCTACGATGTTAGAAGCTCATAAGAGATTCAGGGTCAAAGTTACGCCCAACTGCAAGGTGGTACTTCTCTATCTCAGATCATTCTGTTTGAGTCAATAATCCAAACAATTTTGCTTGAATATCTTATATTAATATCCATTTACAAATAACTCTTTAGTATTATTTATTTTTTATTTTATAACGAAATAAAATTGTTTGCCTTGCGTAGAAAATTGAATGCCAGCTTCCTTTTCTACGAAAAAAAAAAGTTACTAACTTCTCAGAATAATATGTCTTAGTTATATTAATACAAATGAATCTTGTTTAAAACTTTACAAATATTGTTAATAAGTGCTATTCGTATTTCTACTCTCTCCTCAGGCATCATTCGCCACTGAGAAAAAAGAAATGACTTCGTAGTACCTTAGAGTAAAAGAAAGATTCCTTATTACTATAGATAAAACATTACGAATCTTTGTTACTCTCGTGTTAAAACTTCATAGCTTGAGATTGTTTTGAGAAGGTCCATAAAGAGGAGTGAGGGCTTCTATGGTTGACAATCCTGGTGAAGCGCTTTCTTATTGACAGGGTATGTCTAATAGCGTTCTGGAAAAGAAAAAGATTAAAAAGGTAAATGAGAATTGAAATATGGTAGCAGCAGCAGCAGCAGCAGCAGCAGCAGCAGTAGCAGTAGCAGCAGCAGCAGTAGCAGCAGTAGCAGTAGCAGCAGCAGCAGTAGCAGCAGCAGCAGCAGTAGCAGTAGCAGCAGCAGCAGCAGCAGTAGCAGTAGCAGCAGCAGCAGTAGCAGTAGCAGTAGCAGTAGCAGCAGTAGCAGTAGCAGCAGCAGCAGTAGCAGTAGCAGTAGCAGTAGCAGTAGCAGTAGCAGTAGCAGCAGCAGCAGCAGCAGCAGCAGCAGCAGCAGCAGCAGCAGCAGCAGCAGCAGCAGTAGCAGTAGCAGTAGCAGTAGCAGTAGCAGTAGCAGTAGCAGTAGCAGTAGCAGTAGCAGCAGCAGCAGCAGCAGCAGCAGTAGCAGTAGCAGTAGCAGTAGCAGTAGCAGTAGCAGTAGCAGCAGTAGCAGCAGCAGCAGTAGCAGCAGCAGTTGCAGCAGCAGTAGCAGTAGCAGTAGCAGTAGCAAAAGTAGCAGTAGCAGTTAGCAGTAGTAGCAGCAGTAGCAGTATATAGCAATAGCGGCAGTAGCAGTAGCAATAGCGGCAGTAGCAGTAGCAATAGCGGCAGTAGCAGTAGCAGTAGCATTAGCAGCAGCAGTAGCAGCACCACCGCCACCAGAAGTAGCAGTAGCAGTAACAGTAGCAGCAGCACCACCATCACCAGCAGTAGCAATAGCAGTAGCAGCAGCAGCAGAAGCAGTAGAAGTAGTACCAGTACTAATATTATAGCAATACTCCCCACCTTCCATCCCTTGGTTGACGGATAGTCAGCTTTGTCTGCAAAGTGAGGGATATTGGTGGCAATCCACTCGTAGATCTGCTGTAAGGTTGCCCTGTTAGAAGGAAACGAAGCTATGGCACTTGAGATAAGGTCAGAATAAGACTCCGATCCCCAGGGATTTTTTCTTGGAACGCTGTTTCCATGGTGCTGAGGACTACAAGTTGAGGTTAACTCTCCATTCAGCTTTGGTTTGAATTCAGGAAACTTGTCCACTAGTTTTTGTATCCTTAGGCATTCATTTTCGCGTCGTTCTTGCATCACTGGTATTTGATGTTGTTTTTTTATAACAGTGTCTTGTATTGCTACCGATCTGTCGAGGCGAAGAGGATAGTTGCTTCTAGGACCAAGAGCAGGGACATTATCAGGAAGATAAAAATCATCTTTTGGTAAACTTCTGAAGCGTTTTACTCCAAAATTATCCTCAACCTCTTCAAACTTTCTCTTTCTATTTAAATGATTTGGTGAACTTCTTGTCGCTAGCTCCGGCGAATTCAAATCATTTCCTTCTTTAGGGCACTCTTCATTAGGACTACAACAGACACCATTTACTGGGCTCGAACATGCTTCTTTCTCAAAATAAACTGCCGGATAATGAATCCTTGATTTCGAGCTAGTTCTTAAGTACCAGTCAACAGACGGCGGGATTTCATACATATTCTTCTGCTCTGATCAATGTGCTGTTTATTCGGCGTATGATTAAAAAAGTTTCATACAATGTCTCTTGTAAACAGGGCTCTCTGAACCTTATCCACCCTCAGTAGACATGACGTCACTGCCGACGCTTTTACGAAGGCACTCGGATTCACAACCAAAGCACAAGAAACTTTCTGTTATTTATTCTCTACTGACGTCGATTAATAATAGTGAAGAATAATCATACGAAAGGTTGTAAAGAAAAAGAAAGAAAATTAAGTTAGCATGACATGATCATGCAATTATCATGTGCTACCGGATGGGGGTGGCTTCCATTTTCAGTCCATTACATCAAATGTAACATTCTCTACACCACATTCAAATTTTTATCCATCTTTTTTAAAAAGTGGGCCAAGAATGGATAAAAAATCGAATCAAAGCACAAGAGAACACTGAGATTGGTGTCGCAGTGAAATCCGTGCTTAAAGCATCATATAGTAATACTCTATCAATTTGGATTTCAAATTATTCCAGCAGATAGCGTACGTAATCAAAACCACAATCCGTTTAAAAAAGTTCCAGTTAATTAACAAACTTTCTTATGCATGTAACTTTAGTTCATTTATTGAACTGCATTTGCCATCCTAAAAGGTTACTAATGGAGTCCCATGCGCCTACAATATTGTATAGTTCTAAGAGAGTTAGCCGTTAGCTTAGTCAAATTTCATCACATTTGATTAATCATTGATTAATTGTGACAGTGTTGTGATTCTAAAACAGGATTCAAAGTGTCGCTTCGTTGCTCTTTCTACGATTCAGTGAGTTTTTCTCGTAAGCCATGTGAGTTAAGTGACGCAGGTTACCTAGGTGGGCACATTCATGAAGCCACTTTGAGTTTTACCAAAGTTGCTATAAGACCTCGCTAATTTGAAAGATCGTCCACCAATTTTCATGTGTTGTGGGCTCAAAATAGCTCAAAAACGCTCTGATTTTCGTGTTGATTGGCACAAAACGGAAAATAAGAGAAAAATGGTTACTCTTTGTAAAACTTTTTCCTCTTTAAAGATACTGAATAAAGTCGTACTTTCAAATGTCTACAGCAAAACTATTGAAGAAATAGAAAACGCGAGCGTGTGCTGTGTGCAGTTATAAAGCACGTGGTATGGGCAAAACACTGGAGAAGAGTTGAAGCACGAGGCTGATACCGCACAGCGAGCAAGTTTTTTTTATTTCTTTTAAAAAATACAAGAAGGTGCAAACGCACGTGCTGTGTGCTTTCATAAAGCACGCGCCTCGGCCAATCAGAAAGTGAGATTTTTAGTAGTTATTTTATAAGAGCCATTAATATCAAATCTATTTGATATTTGTAATCCTAAAATGTATTTAGAAAACCAAACATTCCAAGAGAAACTTGAATACTCTTTTTTCACTAACCAGATTATGCTTTTATGACAAAGTATATAGACTTGGGTGTTTGACCAGGGATCGGACCACCTCCCTGACTGAGGTAGAACCTAAAATAGAAACGTTGAAACAGTGCTAAGGTTAGCACTCTAGTCTAAACACGGCCTAGGTTTATCGTGCCTAAAGACTAAAGAGAAATAAACACGTGGAAAAATATAACAAGACTGGTCACATTCGAGGTATTTCTCACGCTAGCAAAGTCTATTTCCGGATTTAACTTCAACGTGTGCGTCATAGGTAGGTGTCTACTCACGTTCTCTTGTGTGTGTGGTTTTTCGACTTTAGACAGCAGTCAGACAACCTTAAGTGTATTAATGCTAGGTACAGGTACATAGTTTGCATAAAGTCATTAACTTTGTCATAAAGTGATACTTATTTTAGTTTTTGGTGAAAAGTATTTGTACTCCCAATTAAAAAAAGGGTTTTTTTTTTTAGCCTTAAGGTCGCGTGACCACCAACGTTCAACATGAGAATCGCTTACAAATCTTAAAATCGTCAAAAGCTACCTATCTACGCAAAATGACTTTTTGTAGAAAATGTTGGAAATATCGCTGTACATATGTTTTTCTTAATTCTCTGAAATACTAAGCCTTAGTTCATCAGAAATGTACAACTTGAACAATGTAATTATAGATGTGCAAACATAAAACAATACACTTATGGCCAAATACTTGAGTCAAATGCCGGACTGAATTATACACCTTGTTAGTTCAAAAACGGTTGTCGGTCGGCGATCTGAATAGCGCTGCGCGTCTGTGAGGTCGCAACTCAGACAAACAAACTAACTCAAACTCCATTTTTCATCCCAGTTCTGGAGTCCGATTTCTGCCGTTTCGTTTGTAATGACCACTTTTTTAAAAAAGAAATGTTTTCATGTTTCTCCGTGTTGTTTTCAGTATGATTACAGTTGTCTGAGTCATGCATCTATTATGTGAGTTATTTTTAGAACCGACCCGCAGCGCTATTGAACTCTAAGACAATTCGCCAGCGCAGGTCATTGCTCAAAGGTGGTGTTATCAACTATTTACTGATTGCAAACTACTAAAAGATAAAAGAAAATTTAACAATAAAACATAATTTAAAAATAAATCCGCAGCTTGCGCCCTCAGTTCTTCTTCGGTCTTCATATGCGAGTATCAGAAAAATGGGGGGGGGGGGGGGGAGTACAAAACTTAAGCTCGAGAGGATAATTAGCAAGCGCTTGGTGGCTACAAGCAGAGATTATTGCTTTGTGTGTAATTCCAAGTTTAGTCTGAGTTAAAAAAAGACTTGCGGGTATGATTATGTTTAGAAGCGTATTTATAGCTGGCATTTTAGATGTCCGTGGTCACTTTTTGTGGCTACTGCTTCTAGTAAGCGGTAGCCATTATGTCATCGCCTTGTAAGAGTGAGTGAGTGTAACAATAGAAAGAGTCGAATTCTGTCGATTTTTACCCGAAGTTCTCCGATCTTATTCGAAGTATCTCATTTGCTACTCGGACCAGACTCGGACCCACTCGGACTTAGCACGTGTTCACGTGAACGCGACGAAAAAGCTACAACTCCTGCATGTGCTCAAAACTCTGTCGAATGAAGACGCGCGATTGGAAGCTGAGTTCTCTATTTTACAATGAATTTATTCTATTTTGCATCAAGAATCAAGCACAGCTGTCTACGCATTTATAGAATATTTGTTTCCAGAGAATTTTTCACGTTTTTTGACGATATTTGGGGGATAACTCGAAGAGTAAGAGTTGGTTTACAAATATATTACCAGTGCTTTCGATCATCATGCTAATCATCGTAATGCCTTTTTCATTCTTTAACTGTTTTTACAAAACCCAACAGCAGTAGCCACATGCAGTCATTGACTGCGTATTTTCATTTTATATTGGTGTGGTGTGTGGGATTATTGGCTTTCTCTGGTGTGTTACGATCGGCAGGCAGGTGCTTCACTATGCAGTCGGAGCCACGCGGCGAGATAAACCCGGTTGGAGGATCGATGGAGGACAATAGCGAAAAAATACTTTTAAATAAGTCTCCAAGAACGGTGAAAACACACCTGAATTTAGGCTTCTTATATCAGCAGTTAATTCTCAGAAATAGCGACCAAGCGTCTTTGCCGATTAAATTACTGCATACAGTTTGGGCTACTACAATTAATTCAAAATAACTAATTGATGCGTGTAATTTGCAAAGCATTTCATGCAGTGCAAAAAACAGCGCGTGTGAGAAATAACAGCGTAAAACAGTTGGAAGTTTAAACTGCTCTAACATTCAAAAACGTTCTTAGAGTGGTTTTCATTAACCCTTGAAATACACTTTAGCGTATTACGATTTATTATACTTCGGTTAGTTTTGTTTTTCATTGTGTCTATCTGACTATTACACTCTAATTAGTACGATTTGTTTCACGGGTTAATGAAAACCACTTTAGTTGTCACAAAGAAAATTCGACTAAAAATGTTGAAGTTCTGCATCTAAGAAAATATAATACAGGCTGATTTTGTCAACATGGTGTACTATTGAGGTTTTTCATGTAGACACGCTCGCGAGAAATTTGTTTTATTTGATAAAGCGGTTTACTGTCAAATTTTTCGTACAGATATTAGTAACACTGCGAAATTTCGTGGAGATTGCACGTAAACTATCGAAGATATTATCCAAAATTTTACAAAGAAATATATATATTGGCAGGCAAAATTTGCCTTCCAGCATAAATTTTTTTGGTAATAATTAGAAGGTACAAAAATTCGCCTCTTCTCTGGATTCTGAATAACCTTCACGAAACTTCACAATTTTACTAAATTTGACTGTAAACTCCTTTTTCAGATAAAACAAATTTCTTGACACCGTGACGTCACATGAAAAAAATCTCAATACTGGACTTTTTTTTCAGCCACGCGATAGCCAAAGAGACAAACAAAAAAAGGCCATTTGCCTGCGTGACGTCCAATTCCAGTGTCGTCACAGCTCCCACACGTTTCAATGTTGTTTTTCTAAAATGACGTCAGCAGGGTTTGTTTTCTGGCCTTAAACAAGGGATCTAAACAGAATTTCCTATAATGGGTCGAGTAGGTACCTTAGATGATTCGGGCTAGTGGTTATGGATGCGTCACATCACTAAGATATCAATAAATCTATAATCAAGTGACTAAGCACAAAAATAGCTCTTTGAAGTCTCGCTCCATAGCACTTAAGTGGTAAACACTAAGTATACAATAAGACTTTGTTTTCTTCAGAGCGTGGAAATTAAGTTAACTAGGCTAATGGCCATAGCTTGCGAGTTCACTCTTTGAAATCTCGAAATCTAACGTAATATTTTCCGAGTCTTAAAGGAAAACTCAGTGGATGACGAGGGAATTCCAAGTTAAATTTCGCGAGAAAAACGATACCGCACGAGTCGTGTGAGACTTGATTTTTGGTTCAATTGATTGTTTAGCAGCTGTATGTATGTGAGCGAGCTATTTGTGTAAACGTTAAATCAGTTTAGTTCTTCAGAATTCCATGTCAAATTCCCTCTCCTCGATGGCCAATCAGCGCGCGAGTTTTAGATGATCTATGGGGCTCTAAGCTCAATCCACCTCAGCCATATAAATCAAGTTCTTCAAGAGTCGTATCTTAGACTTTTCTTGTTAACCGCAAGGATTTTCTTTTCGCAATTTGAAGAAAAATTATCTTGTTAACGCATACACTACATGTAACACACGTGAACAGTCACAGGTGGACGTCCACGTTCTTCTTATTTTAAACCACATGGAAAACTTAAATGAGTAAGTGAACACGAGTTGGAGTATTTTCTGATAGACATGCGAGCACATTCCCTGTCTTCCAAGTCACAGGTCGGTGCAATTCCTGTACAGTCGTATTTATAGAGTAGTGTTTCACGTGACATCATGGCGGCCCATTGGACAGTTGGACCTTAAACAAATATCTATTTAGGTCCTTTGTGGTTTGGAACACCAACCCAGCCGCCATGTTTTTTGTCTTTGGTTCCACATAATGACAAGGACTGATAAACGCTCTACAGGAATCGCACTAGTCTTCCCATCACAGGTTGGTGCAATAGCTCATTTTCGTTATACCATATTTTTAGCATGAAAACGAGGCTTGGATTCCAGCTGGCCAACGCGCGTTCGCACAAACTATGGGCGCGAAGTTCAAAAACCAAATGGTTGGTAACTTTTACTCCCATCTCCATTTCTAATAATTCAAAAACAACCCCTAATTAGTCTAGAATGTAAGCTTCGTTTTCATGCTAAAATTCGTCAGCGCGCGGCAGGTATAACGAAAATGAGCTATTCATGATTGTAAGCTGCGCGGCTGCCTATGGCGCCTTAAAATGCAGTCTGTAAAAAATTCACATTAATCCTTGTAAGGCGCCTTTGATTATATCCACATAGAAAAGACGCTATATAAATCATAAATCATTCAATATTCCTGTACAGTCTTCCAATCACAGGTAGGTGCAAATTCCTGTTACAGTCGTATTCATAGGAATCTCACAAGGTCACAACAATACTTCAACATTTGTTTGTAAAAGTTATTGTTTATATTGAGTGAATGAATAAATTTTATTCTGAGAAGCTTAAAAAAAAAAAAAAAAAAAAAAACTTAAAAAGTGCATCAGTTTAGCATGGGCTAATCTTCCACTTGGTCTTCAATATATTCTTCGCCTTTCGCAAATTTTCACGTGAGATGTTAATTTGGTCGAGTAAGGTAGTATTGAAAGATACAATTTACATATTAGAAGAAAGAGCCATAGCAAGTTGCATGTTCTTTAAGCTTCAAACATGTACGAGTGGATGTCCTCTGTAGCCGAATGGCTTATCAGTACTAGTAAGATGAATTGAAATAACGCACGACGTTAGCAAGGTAATTTCCTCATAAATGCAACGAAGTTGTTAGAACAGGTTAGAGTTTGGCAACATTGAAGACTTTGAAGACAAGATTTCATTGACACAGTATTTTCTAACTGTGAAGATATTGTGCCACAGACTTTATCACACTAAGGGTTGGATTAAAAAATCTTTATTTCACCAGTACGAAACAACTTTCAAGTCAAATTTATAGAAAAATATGAAGTTTGGCGTATTTTTCAGAATCTTTACGTTATGTCATCGCGGCCAAGTTGCGTAAGAATGGAATTGTTCTATTTAATTCAACATTGGAATATATCTAGGATGCGACACTTCAGTCAGCAGGGCTCGAACATAGGAGGGCTCGAACCACGACAATTAATTCCAAAATAGAGACATCCGTAGAAACTGAGACGCCGTTCCAGGATTTTTTAAAAAGGGGGGTTCCAAAATTACCGCCACACAGAAAAAAGCAGGTACGATGGGCTTCGCAAAGGTGGTTTCCAATTTCATTCTTCTGCAAAGCAGATGATTAGCTCCACAAGATCTCACAAAGGGGGAATCCATGGAACCCACGGAACCACCCCAGGATCTGCCACTGGCACAGTATGGACTTCACTCCGAATAGGCCTATTTTCATGATGGCGTCATTACTATCACTACCAGAATGCTTTGCCAAAATGCTTTGTTATTCAGATTTTTCTACTCTCCTGGGAATAAAGAGACAATTGATAAAATTTGCCTGACAACAGAAGCCACTCAAAGCATTCTGGTCTTGGTAGTAAATTACGACATCATGCAAATGCCTATTGACAGGTCATAAAGTGCCTTTCTGTCCCTCTGACACGGGTGGAGTTGGCAGCATCCACTAGTGTTCAAGCACGCAAACATCAGGCGGAGAGATTAGCTCTCCCCAGACCATTTCACGACTAAACCCTTGCGCTACTCTGAAATTGACCAAATCCACTTGGACGTAATGTTTTCCCATTTCAGACCACGTGTCAATCCCTTGAGAATACGATTCTTTGTTTGAGGTCATCCATATTTTAATATGGATGTTAAAACATATCTTCTCAAGCGCTACCGACAAACAAAGAAACAATACAGAAGGGAATGACGTGGTTTGAAATGGGAAAGCAAGTGGGTTTGGTCCATCCACGATGATTAGAAAAAGGAAAATGATCTAGTCTATCTGATGCATTGTTTACAAGCCATTGTAGTGTTATGCTAATTTATTGAAACCGTGGTCCAGTTTGGAAAAACGTGGACTTCCAAGACAGTAAGCCTAGTTCTCACTAGCGACGCAAGCATAAGTGCAAGCAACATACGCAGACTCAGTACTGCATTTATCACCGAGG
>WUAP02156774.1:0-10280 GCA_015163945.2 Stichodactyla helianthus
ATTATAAAATATTTTAACTTCAATATCTAATCTAAAAAGGGGTTTTTACAGTAAATCCCGGCTACAGGAATGGGGACGCCTCCCGTTTCAGCCGGTAAATCCCCGTGTATTACGGGGGTCGATCGTGACTCACACTGTCTGCTGCTGAATGACAAATCAGCAAATTCAAATGACTTAAATTTCTTGTTGATTTTCGATCAATTTCTGAACTTGAATGGATTTTTGCACAAAAGTGCAAGTCCACCACCTCTAGACCCCCTCGGAATATTGAATAGGTTATATCCATTTGGGCAGAGATCTCTAATAACTTGAGCATTTCGACAGTGCCAAGCCAGGTCTCGGTAAGCACCAATATATCATTATCATTCTCTGCAATATGGTCATTCACCAGAGTGGATTTATTGCATACCGATCTCGTGTTTAACAGAGCAAATTTAGCAGGCTTAGTTATATTACGTGGTGCTTGTAGAGCCAGCGATGACTTAATGCAAATAAAGTTATTTCTATTGAAGCGAGTCTTATTCAATGGCCTTGGAGCAAAGGCCAGTAACAACATTAATGGTGTTTCCAGATTCAATATTCGGTCCTAGAAAGGAAGATACTGCACCAGTCACTGTAGGATTGCGGAATCGACCTCCTCTACATCCCCTACGTGGGCGTAAACTCCCAGCCGCTTTAAGAGAATCGTAAACCTCTGGAATAAGCGGTTTCATAGCTACATTGTTGATACAATGGCGGGTAATCTGTCTGCCAAGTTGATCAGTAACTTTCCACCAAGTACACAGAGATAGTAAAAACGTTATTGAGTATGGCGTCACCATGCAGCTCAGTAGACACAAGAAGAAAGAATAGCCAAGGAAATGCAATTAAAAACACATAATAACATGAGTGCAAAATATATGAGAGCTAAAAACTAAGCAGCCACTGGCGCTAATGACATGCATAATGAATGTATAATATATTAATATTAATATAATCATAATGATTATAATAGCATCAGCTAGTTAGAATGTAGTTCTAAAATTTTGGTGTGATAAAACAGGTATATATCTTAAGAAAGAAAAAATATATATATGCATACATATACACCTACTTGCGAGAAGGTTGTCATAGGAAAAAAGAACATTTGTAGTTTAGTGGGATAGGAATAAATTAAAATGACAAAAGAAGATCACTGAAGCTGAACCCTTTCTTTTGTCTTCGGAGTTAAGCTTCAATGATCTTCTTTTGTCTTATAATTTATTCCTTTCTCACTAAATTACTTAAGTTCTTTTTTCCTATGACAACCTTTTTGCAAGTAGGTGTATACACATATATATCTTTAACTTACACACACATAATTGGCGTGGTAAGTATCAAGCTAAAGATTGAAATACTAATTCCATAAATTTACTTGATGACATTCTTCTATTATATGAGTGAAAACCGCTTATGGAAGTAAATAACTTGCATATGTTGGGTGGGGCTTTTTTGTTTTCAACGTCATGCATTGTTTGCAATCCGCTTCAAAGCATAATATTTAATGAAGTTATATTAACTTTAAGGAATAAAAGCATTGCACTATCTTCTCCCAACAAAATAAATAAATAAATTAATTCAAATAATAAATAATAATAATAATAATAATAATAATAATAATAAAGCACTCGTTTTGTAGAATTAATAATAATTCCTTAAGATGCTCTTCAGAGGCCTTACCCCAAGCGCTAAGATAAGAAGGTAGGGATGGACACGAGACTCCAATATAGAGTTAACAAAGGTTTTTTTTTTTTTTTTTTTTCAGAACTAAATGTCTCACTTTGGCAAAGACCAACAGCTTTGCCTAATTAAGGGCTGATATTATCTATATGATTTTTCCAAGAAAGTTTACTATCAATTATTAGTACTAAGCATAATCTTTACAATCTAGAGAGAAAAGTTTGCTTTGTTGGCTATCAGATATCTTAATATCGACAGCTTTATTTATTTTCTTTTGACGGGGACGAAAAATGACAAAATAGAATTTTTTTAATGTTCAAAGTTAACTTATTTACTGTAAGCCAATCACTTAACTTAGCTCTTAACTTCGAGAATTCTTAAACTTACCATTCATTAGCATCCCTAAATCCATAGTAACTGAGTGACAGAATAGAATGATCCACCGTGTCAAATGCTTTTTTAAGGTCTATAAAATAGCACGAGTAACTAGCTTTTTGTCCATGATTGTTTGTATGGTACAAAGTACCAATTACCGGTAGAAGTGAAATATTTGAAAGTACTTTATAAATTTCATTAATAATTCTTGAGGTTTTTACCCAATGGAAGGCATGGAATCAGGTCACGTGGAATAGGTTGTAAATCCCAATACAGGACGTGTGAAACTAAATGCACGAGGAGTTGAATAGTCAGCAGGGAAAGGCTGGGGTGGATGAATTGATAATTAGTATGCATAACTTTTGATAAAGACTCCCTACTCAACTAATTAGTATGCATAACTTTTGATACTGACTCCCTTCTCAACTAATTAGTATGCATAACTTTTGATACAGACTCCCTACTCAACTAATTAGTATGCATAACTTTTGATACAGACTCCCCACTCAACTAATTAGTATGCATAACTTTTGATACAGACTCCCTACTCAACTAATTAGTATGCATAGCTTTTGATACAGACTCCCTACTCAACTAATTAGTATGCATAACTTTTGATACAGACTCCCTTCTCAACTAATTAGTATGCATAACTTTTTATAAATATGAATAAGTGAAAAAAGATAGTACAAAACTAAAGTACAAATACGAATTTAATATGCTGTATTGTCATCCTTACTTACAACATCTGTCAAGATAAATAAATACATCCCATTGCACTAATTGTTAACAAAAAGATTTATGCTGCAATTGGTAAAAGCCGCGTTTGTACACATATCCTTTACATTAGTGGTGCTCCTAGTTTCCGGCAATGAAATACTAACTAAAAATTCGTCAGGTATATCGAAATCAAAATTTGGAAATTTATTTAACAATGTAGGAACGACTGCAGGATCATCACTTAATGCGGAAACATTTGAAGCGTCTAAATGTTTTGCCTCTTTTTCTGAAAGACCGATAGATTTAGTGCTAGTTGATATTTCCATGTCAGTGCATGGTCCCAAAACTTCACTAACATTTGGTACTTGACTTTTTTCCAAATTGGTCTTTGGAAAAAGCGGAAAAGCATCTTACTTTTTTTTCATTGATTTTAACTGTGCTTTGTGTGGTAGAAGAAGTAATGCCAAACTAGAGTAAGTGATCCGAAATACCAAAAACAATGTTGCCGCTATATATGTAGAGTGTTCAAGATTATTTGTAAAAATATTATCACTCAAAGATGCAGCATTATGATGAACTCTAGAAAATGGCAGGTTCTGCATGTACCACTGCACAGATTACGTAATTCGATAAAAACAAAAGCTTAAAACAATAGAACGGAAGCTAAAAATACCCTGCAATACAAAGAACCCTAACCAAGAATACAATGGTTTTTGGTACACGCAGAAAGAAAATTAAAAGTTAAATTAAATCGTCGTAAGTTGTTGACTATATTACCTTTGGTCTTCTTCTTTTGACTCGTAAATCCTAAAGTAATGTTTTAGATATGATATATTGTATCTGTACGATATTTTGCGACTGGAGCAGAATTAACTTTGACTGAAATATTCAATGCATCAATTCATCAAACTGCGAAATAAAGTGTTTGCTTCGAAAATATCCCTTTGCTCGATATTAGGACTGAAAGTTAAATCAAACAGGGGTCTCGGAATTAAAATATTATATTCAAAAAAATACTTTGATTAGTGCTTTGAACAAGGGCAATGGACCTTTTCATAAATTTGGTTGGATGATCACGAAACAATGGTTTTAATTCGGGGTTGGCCTTGATAAATAAAATAATCAAATTCAGTCTCGATTTGGAACCATTGTTCCGTGCTCATTCAAGCGAATTTGGGAAAGGTCTATTAACACGTGCGTAAAAGCTTTTCAAATATCACTACGTGACCTGACAACCCCTCAAAAAAAAAAAAAAAAAAAAAGGCTTCATTGTACAACTTTAGGTTTTGACACAGTAGTTTCCCCGGTTCTCGAACCAAATTACAAACAACATTGCGTCACTGTTGCGCACTATCAAAACGTCTTCCAGGCTTCCAGTAAAAAAGAAAAAAGAAAAGAAAAGAAAAAAGAAAAAAACAAAACAAAAGAAAAGAAAAAAGAAAACAAAAGACAAGAAAAGAAAAGGACTAAATAAAAACAAGTTTTAAAAGAATTACGATTTCAGTGCTTACTTTCCCTTTATGTCTAGTTAAGATAAATCCTTTAAATTCGAAATCGTATGGCTGGCTAAAGAAGATATGGGCTGCCATACAAAAATTCAAATAATGGTTAATTGTACTCACTAAAATAAAAAAAATCTCCATCCACTTTCTATGTGCAGCCTTCTCCACGAGATTACCACAGATATGAGATTGTAAGCTATCCAAAATAGCCAAAGTCACACATGGAGCCCGGCTGTCCTTTTCAAGTTATGTCAAACTGCTAGTAATTAATTTATACTCTCATTTTGTTCTTATGGGTTTCCTGTGGTTTGATTGGCCTCTTGTGGTTTGAGGTTAGGGTTACCTAAAGCTGTAATCAGATCTGCACTATAAATCGATAGGCGACTGACAGCTCAAATCAAAAACCGTTGGTATTCTAGTTTTGGGCTGTATTCGGTTTTTGGATATAATGCACCTTCTAGTATGCAGTCTCCTATTAACCGCTCCCCTCCCATGTCCCCAGGTGATATATCATGAATAGTCTCTTAAAGTTAAATAAATATTTCCCCCTACTAAATACAGATCTAGTGCCGTCGACATCACAAAGGAGTGAACCAAGTAAGTTAAACTGTAAAATATTATAGAAATACAGTGGACATATTGTTTTATCTCATCATTATGAGACTTGAGTTGTATATGCATACGACTGTGAGACTTGGAATTGGTCTAGTAATATCAAGTAAAAGTCAAGTAAAATCAGCGTTCACTTTTCTAATCAAATACCATGCATGAATGCATCAATTCCATTTTATTGAATATAGGGGTGGGGGAGGGGAGTTTTGTTCCGCTGGTGCTTGCTAGATCACAGAAGTATTATCAACCTCTTCTTTGCCATGGCCAGAAATTATCCCCATGTACGCTCGCTCCAGTCCCCGCTGCGTAGCTTGTTATGAAGCTGTTATGAATCACAATTTACAAGAAAATGTTCGTGGAGTAGAATTTAATTTCAAATTATAAATTTCTACAATAATGTGGAAAAAAGTTGAACCTCGTACGTGAATTTTGAACATGTAAGTCAGTACAAATTGCAGAAATTACTTACTCAAGAAAAAAATTCACATTACCTTTATCCATTTAAACTTTTGTAAAAAATTATTCTATCATCTACAGCAATTATAATGGAAACGACCTTGTGAATGCCGAAGGTAGGTCAAAGCAAGAGCTTATATTTCAGTAATAAATGCAGTATTCAAAAAGTTGTACCTCGTGTAATGAAGTCCAATAACAAAACTGTTCGTTCGAAGTGTTTGTGCTTCCATAAAGAATAAATTGACCTTTCCTTTTTTAAATTCAAAAATCACCTTTTCCATTACTTGTCAGGAGCCTTTGTCGTATTTCGTATAAACTCCCGAAGCCATAAGGTTAGTAATATTAGGTGAAAAGTAGCGAGAAATACATCAAATTGAAGTTTGTAAACAGTAGATTCCAATTCTATAAGTTTCGAGCATGTTTTAAATGGTAAATAACGCTGGTAAGGCTGATGATATTTTTGCAGGCTCCAAAGTGATACCACAGGGAGTCCAATATGGATTTTTGAGAGTAGTACATAGTAAATGTATGTAGCAATGAATCTTCCTTTTCCTAAGGTCTATTAACACGTGCGTAAAAGCTTTTCAAATATCACTACGTGATCTGACAACCCCTCAAAAAAAAAAAAAAAAAAAAAAAAAAAAAAACCGCAATAATGTCTTTTTTGGGGAAACAGAAGTCTTGTTTTGCAACTTTCGCCTTTGTGGCTGAGTTTCGGCGCGATTAAAAGGCTTTTTTAAATCATGGGCTCCCTATGGTCAACCAGAATACCACTGACCGTTGACAGTGGGCACGATGGGTAAAATTTCTGGCTATGCAGTGTGATTGTTAAGACCAAACACGTGACGTTGTAGCTTGCATTAGTATTCCGTCAATCGTTGATACAAATTTGGCAAAGAAAATGGTTTCATATCAAAAATATAAAGTCACCTTACCCGGGAAACCTGTATAGGTTGTAAATAATTTCTAAAGTAAAAGAAGCATCATCTATGCTTCCAATTAAGTTGTAATTTATTCCGAGCATTCGGGTACCAGACCAATCTTGGGTCGGAGCATTATAACCGCATCATTTTCCTGAAAATGGGTGTACCTGAAAGCTCGGAATAAATTACAAGGAATTACATACACGCGAGCGTATATGATGCTTCTTTTACTTTACAACTATGAAACCTACGCACAAACAGATCTTGAATGCAGCAAGTTAATATTATTTCTTTATTTGTCAGACTATCATATTATATGTGTTATTTGTCCTTTAGGATATACTGCTTTTAAAGGAATCGCACAGAAAGGAAACAGCACTGAAGAAAACCCAAAAGTTCTTTCAGATGCGGTACGTAAAAGTTTGCCAAGAACTGTAGCTTAAGCCTGGTCCTCACTAGCGACATAAACATAAGTAACATACGCCCACTCAGATAAGTGTTACTCCTTAGCAGAATTTGTCTTTTCGCGCGCTCCTTCAAAAAGAGGTGTCTGCATATGTTGCTTATGCTTAAGGTTGGTTTTCATTTTAGGCGGAATAGGAAAACGATTGTTGGAGGGAATATTGTTTCTTTGCGTCCGTGTATTTGCGGCCCTATGGACGCAAATGACACTAGAAGGGCGCAAACAATCAATATTCCCTTCAAAAGTTGTTTCATTATCATTATTATCAATAAACAAGGTCAAACTCTGAAAGGCTGAAATCCATTGGAAGATAAACCAAAAACGAATCAGCAGTAGGGCTGATAATGTATTATTGACATATATCGCGTATGTTGGTAATAATAGGAGTTATAAGCACTTTATTACGAAAAACGAAGTCTGAACTGGAGTTCAGAAGCGCTTCAGAAGCGGAAGGATCGTATAAGATTTCCGTTTTCTTCAGCCTTGTGTTCCGACTCCGATCCCTACGATAAGTGAATTAAACCAGAATATCAGAATCGGAAGCAGAAGCAGAGAAACAGAGCAACCAATATAAACCTTCTTCCAGGCTCTTTATAAACAACAGCTGCATCAAATCTAGTCCTCTGCATCCGATTCCTATTCCAATTATATCAGAAGCGGTTTTCCCACGTAAGGGAGAACCAACCTTCATGTTGGTAATGAGAGCCAAAGCTTTAATCCATTCCTTTTGATTCTTTTATTTGACGTCAACGCTTGCATACACTCGATACTTATTGGCGGTGTTGGTACGCAACGCTATGCTCAACTTTCAACAAGACATAAACGGATGACATTATCATGGAGATTGAAAAAAAAAAAAAAAAAAAAAAAAGTTAAGCTGTTTAAACTTGGCAGTTGGTAGTGTTACGACGTGTAATGACAACAAGTACCGTTTGTTTTTGAAAAGAAATGTTGAAGTTTGAAATTTTGAAAAATACGTTCTAAACTTCAGTGTTGATGCATGAAGTTGAAAGTTGAGGTTTGAAGTTTTGAAAGTTAGATTCTAAACTTTAATGTTGATGAGTGAAGTTGAAAGTTGAGGTTTGATGTTTTGAAAGTTGCAGTCATAACTTCAATGTTGATACGTAAAGTTGAATGTTGAGAATTGAAGTTTGACTTTTGGCGGGATTTGAACGCCGTACACCATCACCATCACTATTAACTATAATGAACTGATATTGATCGTATTTGTATTTTCCACTAGATACAAGCAGCCTACAACAATATATGTAACGTCTAAAAAATTCGCATCACTCGCTTCAAATTCAGGTATACGTACTCCCAGACTAATTATTACTTTTCGTGCAATAGACGTCGTTGTTATTGTTTTTGATTTCGTCCCAGTGCTATAGCACTGCATATGCTTACTGGACAAGTAGAGACAAACGAATAAATAAAACAGTAATAATAAATTAATTAAACTAAAGTAGATTTCGGTGCCGTAAGCGTAACTTGCCGCGTCCGTGATGTCTCCTAAAATTTTGACGTGCCTTGCCGTTCGTTGACCGAGTCACAACACATTCATATGAAATCTGCTCTAATATAAGAATGAACACTGTCATTTTCCTTGAAAGTGGCGCATGCAAAACTAAGCTTTTGTTGAAAGAAAAAAATAAATAAAAATAAATAAATCTGATACTCAATTTTTCAATGATAATAGCAATACTCAACATATGTATGAAAAGTTTTGAATTTTAGAATAAATTTAATTTCTTTCCAATTGCCCCAAAAACGCAAAGCATTATGGGGATTTATAAAATAAGTTAGCAAATTCATGAATATTAATTAGGTAATTTCACGAATAGTTTCATTGATTTCCATCACGTGACGACGTTTTTATACCCTGGTAGAAAACTATCATTCTAAAAGTCGGTAGTCTTCCCCGCAGCCGTTGTTAGGGTCGTCACGCAACGCTCTCGCCCCACAAACGGCTGCTCTCATTCGAACCACATTCCTTTCTACCGGTTTAGCGGATCACAAAACGAGTTATATATTTGAAGAACTGTTCGCGGCCTTGTGAACTGACCAATCACCGTGCATTTCTTTTCTTGGGATTCAGACTGTTTAAAAGAAGCATTTGATCATATTACTATGATTTGATTTTGTGACTTCTAAGTTTGGCATTTCCAGCTTAAATACACACCAGAAAACGGCAGTAAGAAAAATAGTAGAAGAAAATGATGTTTCCGTTAGCCTTCCGACAGGCTTCGGTAAATCTCTAATTTATCAAGTGCTACTACCTATGATTTTTTACCGCACGACTCAGGCCGGTCACATCGTGGTTGTTGTTTCTCCTCTGGTAAGCCTTATGAATGACCAGGTTTCAAGCTTAAGAAGTTTAGGAGTAAGTGCAGTGAACATCAATTCGCATGAGGAGGAAGAATGCTGTTGTTTATGGATCACCAGAAGCGTGGCTCAAGAACGAGCGTTGGAGAGCGGCTATGTGTGCCATAGCTGTCGATGAGGCTCACGTCGTAATGGTAAGTCGGACTTGAGAATGAAAGAGAGTAATGGAACTTTTGCTTCGATTTCGTCATGATTCACCAAGAGAATTACTCAATATTGTAAGCTCAACCAAATTTGTAATATTTCTTTCTGTTTATATTTTATTTTATATTTTATTTTATATTTCATTTAATATTTCATTTTATATTTTATTTATATTTTATTTTATATTTTAGGGAAACATCACAGGACAAGAAACGGATCTCCGACGTGGGAAAATCACCACGTTTACACTTTCGAAGAGTGTCCTGAAGGGGGGGTCCTAATCCCATTTCCCAGCCCAAAATTTTTCAAAATCCCAGTCCTATTTATGCAGAATCTCAGTCCAAGTTATAGAGTTAGAGTTAGAGAGTTAGAAAAATCCCAATCCCAGTAATGGCCAAATCCCAGTCCAAGTGCATCAAATCCCATTTTCCCAGCCCAATAAAGGCCAACCCCCAGCTCCCATTTTACCCCTTTAGAACCCTCTTCGAAGCTCTGATTGATTTGACAAGAAACAATACGTCCGATCTGATTGGCGCATTCAATTCAATGAGAAAGAATGTGGTTCGAATGAGAGCAGCCGTTTGTGGGGCGAGAGCGTTGCGTGACGACCCTAATAACGGCTGCGGGGGAGACTAAAAAGTCAGGGGCGGCGCTTTGAATTTTTCAGGGGAGTCCGGGGCTGACTAAATTTTTAATGAATAATACATTAGTGTTTTATCAGATTTAAAACACTGATGTTTTATTCATCCGTGTTTTAAACCCCCTAAAACACTATGTAGGAGGTTAAATTCGAGTGAGGACTTACGCTACTGCAAAATTAAATTCAAGTTTAAGTTTAAGTCCGAGCTTTTGCCGGTCTACGGCATCATCAGAGACCATAAAACACTGTTTAGACCAATGGTCCAATTACCATAAGTACTCCAACCCTTTGAAAGAGAAAAGAACTGCTATATTTGCAAGCAACAACTATTACAATTTGGTAGAATATCTAAAAAAGCATGG
>WUAP02156785.1:0-25484 GCA_015163945.2 Stichodactyla helianthus
GCGTAAGTAAGTAAGACGTATGTATTCGGATGCAAATTAAGAACACAGGAAAATATTTCAAACACTAGTGATGTTCACCTCGTGTTTCATGGGATTTCAAAACCCATCCACCTGACCAAATTATAAAATTTGGTTGGCCAAAAAAGTCATGAATTATTAATGAGTTTGAGAACTTAGATTTCAACTATAGTATGAATTCCTCGCTATCCTTGGTTTTCACGATGTCATAGCGCCACACGATTTTTAACGCATTATACTGTCATAGCAACCAAAATGATGCTCATGTCTGCTGTCAGTTATTAGCGACCTTAAGATTTGACGACGGGGCGATCTAGGACGGCTACCGGAAGTTAATTTCTAGAATACAGCATGTGCTTAACTCGTGTATTTTAACCAGTTCTCCCTGTATGCCATTGTGGGCAAGTCAGTGCTTCACCAGGACAGTTTATTTGGGAAGCCAATTGAATTATCTGAATCACAGCACATGCTAAATTCTAGAATTTCACTTTCGGTAGCCGTCCTAGATCGCCCCGTAGTCAAATCGTAAGGTCGCTATTTCCTTGGGATGACTGCAAACAGCCACTCACAAGGAAGTACGTGTTTTGGTTTTTGAGTAGCCTTACCGTAAGTTTCAACAAACTGCAAACAATGAGCCACCAAATGTGGGATGCCATCTGAGCCTAATTCCTGGAAGCTAAGGAGTACGTTGAATACCTAAAAAACATAAAAAAATCGCTATAAATTCTATCAAAATTAATGCTATTTTTTCTACAAAAAACTTTGTAATCATCATTTCGTAATAGATACATTACCTGTTTGTTTCTTATTGCTACATGCCATGATTCCAACTCTTCGTCCGATTCTCCCTTCAAAGTGTAAGTCCTGTAACAACAATTGTCGTATTTTTATCTCAGTGAGCTCTGATCTCCCTTTTTTTTTTATTTTAAAAATAACTTCTACTTCATCATCCCAAGTTTAGATTAGCAGAGGTGTCCTGGGTTCCAGGGGCTCCCTCGCTCCAGTCTTTTTTAGTCGCTGGTCGAGACCTGCGACCGAGGATGACCTAGAGGTACCGGAACGAGAGGGACTTTAAGTTACATGGTTTCACGGGATAATTTCTTCTTCTTGGACTGCTCTCATGTAG
Organism: Stichodactyla helianthus; assembly: GCA_015163945.2. Lineage (NCBI taxonomy): Eukaryota > Metazoa > Cnidaria > Anthozoa > Actiniaria > Stichodactylidae > Stichodactyla > Stichodactyla helianthus. The sequence continues at coordinate 1,145 of WUAP02156785.1, forward strand.
GAAAAGGACTGAGTCATAACGTCAACGAGGACATGGGCAGTACCACTTCAGGCAACTTGCAGTGGATTATAAGAGTGAATGGTTTGAACCCAGGTGTAAACGATGTTGGTGTTGTGTGATCGTCCGGGTGTATAGTGTAGTCTTGAGAAAGACTGTTGTTGACATCTGACGTTTCGACAACCTGTGCGGAAGTCATCTTCAGAGTGAGGAAACGAACATCCCTTTCAACAACACTTCCGACTGAACCAAATGCATTAAATACCGTCTCTGTCTGTTCGTTTAATCACTCTGAAGATTACTTCCGCTCAGGTTGTTGAAACGTCAGATGTCAACAACAGTCTTCTCAAACAGTCTTTCTCAAGACTACACTATGTATAATGAAGATTATTCATCTAGTCAAAATATAATGATATAATTCTTAAAACTAGTACTAGACTTGATAGTTTTTTGTTAGGACAACGTTTCGTCTGTCTCTCACTGACTTCATCAGGTTGATTGTGACCTGTCACGCGGTATTACTTACACTATACACACTACAGTCTTCTCAAACAGTCTTTCTCAAGACTACACTATACACCCGGACGATCACACAACACCAACATTGCAGTGGATTATACAGTATATATCATAACTTGAACCCATTAAATCAAATGAATGCTACCCTACTCTAATCTCCTACATCTACACATATCCTCTTACTTGTCCAGAGTGACTATATCCAAGCTCCTACTGTCCTCACTTGCGTGCAATTCCAGTGACGTCACTGTTGCCATGTCAATAACACCTGAAGGATCTTTGTCACCTTGCTGGTAATCATGACAAAAAAAAAGCATCGTTAGAAGAATGCTTTTAAAAGAACAAACAAAAACGCTAGAACGTGAACAGCGAGTGTGGGCTCCCTGTGGTTTTTGAATACCCAGGTCCCAGAGGTTTTGTTTCCGCTCCACGCGTCGTGCCTCTAGCACAGAGTAGTTATCAAAGGAAAATGATACTTTGAAATTTAAGCTATTCACCCCCTGCACAGATGTAGCCTGCGTAGCGCGGCGCATTAGGGTTGAAAGACGCAAAGCATGCTAGCAAAGCTGGCCCTCATTTAGCTTCTGGAACGAATAAACACACGTGGTCCTGGTCTAGCCTAATCAAAATAGTTTTTTTAGTCGTACATACATTTCGGAAGTATTTCAGGTTTCGATCTTTCAAGGTGAACCAGTACTTTTTTTTCATCAACTGGAAAAAAAAATTGTAGAAAAACAATGATAATTAAAAAAAAAAAAAAAAAAAGAGAGAGAGAGAGAGAGACAAAATTACATTTTCCCCCGTAAATCTGAGAAACCTTCATAAAAAGATGCAAGATCATCACTAGATCACGGATACACACTATACGACAGTGGGCAATTAACATCTTTTAAATATACAAAAGGATTTCCGCTTCCATGTTCGTCAGGATATGGCTTACCAGAAGGAATCCTGCCTTCTCAGGTACTTCAACAGAGGAAGTGTGGGATGATGGCAGCTGGAACGGAAATAGCGATAATTAAAAATAAAGAAGAAAGGGATATGTTTGTGCAACTCACGCTCGACCCCAGAGCCCTGTTGTTCCTACTGCGCATGCTCGCGACGCTGCCAGGGCTCTGGGGTCGAGATTGTGCGCAACTGCGGCAATTTTAAGCGCGCATAATAGTTCATAGATCCACTCCAACAATAGTTCCTCCAACAACTGGTGCTTCACAGTTTTCTCAAAGGAATATGGCACGTCGAAACATGTTTGCGAAAATTAAAAATGTCGTATTCTTCTTGAAACTTATAACATCACAAACCTCTTGATTTCTGGGAGGTATATGACTTTTATTGCCTATTCTTCCAATCAATTCATAGCCTCCCTTACATCCATCCAAACCATATATAATTTTTAGTAATCAACATCTGTTTTGGTGCCGTAACCCGATAAAATGTTTTGGCTTGTCGGACATAGCAACAGTAACTACGGAGCAGTGGAACTATGAATTAGTATGTTATGCCTCCAAATTGGGGTAGGCTGTTGAACCGGGAGACAATCCCCTACTCTTATGCGAATAGTTCAACAGGTTCTTCAATGTCCCCCATATACAAGTTAAGGAAGGGATGGGAGACAGGGCCTACAGTTTAAAGTCCTTATCCGAGAAGACCTGAAGGTTTAACCATTTGCAGATGTAACTACAAAGGCAGCACCTTCTCCTCAGTTATTTTAAGACCCTGAGTGTTGGTCCGGCCGGTGCTAGAACCCACGACCTCCCGCAGGAGAGACCGATGCTCTACCAAATGAGATGATAAAAACCGGATGATAAAAAGCCTCTAAAACCATAGCTTTTACCAAAACAAGTGGAGAGTTTTCATACCTCAGATGAATTTATTAACTCAAATCCTAAGGTTTCTTCAGGAACAGCCGGAGAAGGTTCTGAATAACAAAAAATTAATCCAGTAAGTATTTTTCAAGGGAGAGGGGTGGGGTAAGGACTGATGTAACTGAATACAAACCGTCCACAGCATCTGCGCCATTCTGACGAAGAAGCTCCTAGAAATGAAATATAATATTTCAGTTATGAATTGAGATTACCTTGTATAAAAACCTAATCCTAATTTTCAACAACATTAGATAGATTTAGGTAAGGGAACGCGATCTCAAGAGAATGAAGCTACCGCGTTCTTTTTCATGCGCGCGCCGTCGTCTTCTAGGATCACGTCCTCCGGCAGCACGACGTGAACGTCATTTGTCGCCTTTTTATATTCTATCGAAGACGTGAACATAGAAGACGACTGCGCAAAAAGAACGCGCTCGCGCCTTCCTCTTGAGGCCGCGTCGTCTTTGCTAAATCTATTGCTATGGACTAGACACATGAATACAATCAATAGGAAGGCATTTCAATGTTCGGTCATGCACTGGCCACAGCCTATAATGTGACTAGAAGTCAGTAACTCATATTAAACTCTCTTATGAAAAGTGATCACTAAAGTATTTCTCAAAGGAGGGCGGATCTAATATTTGTGATCTGTCAAAACCCTATAAATTTTCCAGAATCAGTTTTAACTTGACCCAAACCTCAGAATGCAAAGCGTGCATTTGCATTGGTGGTACTCACTGCTTGAAGTTCTTGACCAGAATCCTTTGCAAGCTCCAATGCTAAAATGAATTAATAAAAGATATGAGAATGTGATATAAATAAATAATGAATAATATATGGGCGCGCGGAGATATGGAATTTATCTTCCAGTGTTCAATTTGATATCTCACGAGTGAGCGCAGCGAACGAGTGAGATATCAAATTTGAACACGAGAAGATAAATTTCATATCTCCAAGCGTCCATGTATTATTCTGTTTATTATATAAACCATAACACTGTATTTTTCAAAACAATGGAATTTTATTGGGGAAAACGTCAAAAATCTCATTGGTGATAATTTCACATGTGAAAAATATCGTATTTTCATGTGTGCTGAGATACGAAATTTCTCAGTGTTAGAAATCCCTGTAACACACTATAGTTTATATAATAAAGCAGGATTTTTCCCCGGTGCTAAGATGCTGGTGGAACAAGCTGCCAAACAGGTGAACAAGGAATACAGGGGTGTATCCAGGATTTTCTCGAATGGAGTGCACCTTCAGGATCTTTTCTTATGTCGGGGAGTCGAGCACCAAAAGTAAATAATATTAAATCCATAAATCACTGTAAGCTGCTCCTCTTGGGGGGGTTGCAGTTGCGCACCCCCTTCACCCTTCCCCGAAATCCACCCATGGAATAGAAGATTTTTAATCAAACTTGTGCATTGGTGGCTCAAATACTGGGGATTTCTTCACTTACGGGTTTTCTGATCTTCACTGTCAGGATCTGTATACTTCACCTAAAGAAAAAATCCCATAAAGAAACACTCAGATCGCAAGCTTGTGATTGTTATCAAAGTGAAATGGAAATTAAACTGTCAACTCACATCAGCTCTGTTGATCAGAAGCTCCATTGTCTTGAGGATGTTATCGGTCACCACAGCTTTCTGTAGACTCTGAAAAGTAAGGAAATATTTATTAGAAGAAGTTGAATGCCAAATTTGAAAAGTATTAACTGCAAGGTATATAATTATGTAAACAACGTCATACCTGGCCTAGTGCTTCTGGCTTGCCATAGTCCTCAGAGATTTTCATGTACTTCATGTCTTTATACTTGGAAAAGATGAACTCTATTCTTTTTTCACTAATAATATTACAAACATTATCAGCATCACCAACACTACCATCACCTTCACCACCACCACCACTACCACTACCATCATAATCATCACCACCATCATCACCATAACCATCATCATCACCACTACCATCACCTTCACCACCATCATTAACACCACTACCACTACCATCATAATCACTACCACCATCATCACCATAACCATCATCATCACCACCACCATTAACATCACCACCACCATTAACACCACTACCACTACCATCATAATCATCACCACCATCATCACCATAACCATCATCATCACCACCACCATCATCACCACCACCACCATTAACACCACTACCACTACCACTACCATCATAATCATCACCACCATCATCACCATAACCATCATCATCACTGCTACCATCAGCACCACCACCATCAACCACTATCATCATCATCAGCAGCAGCAGCAACAACAACTACTACAAAAACTCAATCACAATCAACAGCAGCAATAATAATTACAAAGCTTACAATCATTGCTATTATTATATCCACATCCACTGGATATGAGCAATCGTGCACTCTGATTGGTTCCTCTACTACTAGGATATCAGCTCATATCCTGTGAGTAGAGGAGTAAACAAAATGGCAGAGCGTTTTGCCGACGTTATTTCATTTTTTAAACTTGAAAATAATTACAAATCTATGTTCTCATTATCCAGTGGATGTGGATATAATAAAACATTTATTCCACTCAGTTTCATCTTACATGGCTCAAAGCTGACTCAACGCTGTGTACCTCATCTGCAATGAGCTCATGTACGACTCGATTTCGTGGAATAATTAATTATCTTGTAGACATACTTCTCAGAATCTGGTGTTATCTTATCATCATCTGGTATTCTATACTCCAGTAACTTGTTAGCATTCTTATTTCCTATCTTGAGCATTAGCTAAAATAAACACAATAAAAGATTACCGTGTTAAAAATGTGCAAGGTCTTGCTGAATTGTAAGAAAATATCCTTTTCTAGTAAATTACTAAGAAAGTTCATTAACAAAAATGTATAATTTGTGCCACTATATTAAGGGACCTTTCATTTATTAGTGTGCAAGGGGGTTGGCAGGGATACCAAACAGTCATTTTATAGCCCCACCCCACCCCAGCCCCTCTGTGGAGAGTAAAAATTTCATACTTCCCCCAAAGACTTCAGTCATACTTTCAGTCTCACACCTCTGTCCCCTACAAGATGTCTTCAAGATACCCTTTAACCCCCCCTCAATTTTGATGACCCTCCTATTGGGATAACAAAAGAAAGCTCCCTTAGAAAGCTTACAAAACACTTAATCATTATGATTCTTGATGTGTAAACCATCATAGATACCTCCATAAGCTGCTCATTCCATATTTTCTCATCCATTAACAGGGATCTTGGTTTAGAATACCTTACACCTAAACTTCTATGGATTCCTGACAAAAAACCCAAGATATTGTGTTGATTAATACGAATATTAAGCAATGAAAAAATTAACCAGCCAGTTTGATAGCATAAGATGTAAACTATCTAAGTCAGTTTCAAAACTCAAACCTGAGAAACCTTCTGTTTCCTTGCAATTTAGAAGGGATTTTAACGAGAGGTAACTATTTAAGGCTGTGCTTTTACATATACCACATACCACCACATCATATTGATGCAGTATAATGTAAGTAACTACCGGTATCTACAAAAGGTAATACTAACCTATACACCGTGCACAAACACATATACAGTATTTGACTGAAGCCCACACTGGATCTAACAACAACAAATCATAAATTACTAACAAGAACTAAATACCAATTGGTGGGAGGGGCAAAGGAATACTAGAATAAATTGTGAGATTGAAATTGTGAGTTTACAAAGGGGGAAAGACCTGAAAGAAATCAGGGAAAACCAGAGGACCCAGGGGAAAACCAGAGGACCCAGGGGAAAATCAGAGGACCCAGGGGAAAAGAAGAGGACCCAGGGGAAAAGAAGAGGACCCAGGGGAAAACCAGATGACCAAGAGGAAAACCACAGAACCTAGTGGAAAACCACAGAACTCAGGGGAAAACCCTCAAAGTGAAGGAGGAGACATCAGAAGCAAACAACTCGAACATATGATGAAATAAACTGAAGACCACTACAATGAGATCAGGCGAGATCTGGCAGGCACTGGAGTTCACATCACATTCTTCTTGTAAGATAATGTAATGTCTTTACTTGCCTTTCTTTCCACAATCTGCACATTTCTTGTTTGCAGGATTTGACCAAACTTTATTGATCACCTACAAAAGCAATGAATGAAACAATGGCTGACTAATCTATTCATAGTTTTGAAATAACTCATGCATGAGCAATGAATGATTGAATGGATGGATGGAGAAAGGGAGGGAAGGATGGATGGATGACTCACTGAATGATCGCTAAGTCCCATCTGAATTGCTGTTTGAATAGCTGAAATCCAGGACGCTGCTTCAAACTCATTTTCTGCTTGAAAGCTAAAAAAACAAGAAAAGGTCAGATATCAATAGGTCATTTGCATGATGACGTAATTTACTACCATGTAGACCAGAATGCTTTGAGTGGCTTCTATCGTCAGGCAAATCTTACCAATTGTTCTTTATTCCCAGGAGAGTAGAAAAATCTGCATAAGAAAGCATTCTGACAAAGCATTCTGGTAGTGGTATTAAAATGACGCCACTATGCAAATGGCCTCTTTTCACAGATTTCACTAGTTAATGCAATGTGACTATATTTCACTTAGACCATAACTACAGTAACCACAGGCTTCCCAGACCAAGGATCTGTGGATTTGGGTTACTTGAATTAATTAGCCATTGGTTGAGTAAGCAATTTCATTGAGTTTAAATATCATCCTATCAATATCGTTTGTAATGTCTTACCTAAATGCTTTGTAAGGGGTCACAATAAGAAATCTATTCCTGTGACCATCCTGCTTGACAGATGCCAATTTAGCATCTACACAGTGAATTGGTGTCTCAAACCTAAAGTCCTGGAAAAGCATCATTTAAATTAATCTTCTTTTAGTGGGAGATACAGTTACAGGGAGAAGAAAAGAATAAGAGAGATTATAATTGTACTTTTTATTCACTATCTCGCTATTGATTGGCTGTCAACTCAACATGATAAATGTGTTATCTGCAGAAAAATGTGCAGACAATAGATTTATCATGTTGAGTTATCATTTAAGTGTTAAAAAAGAAAAAGAAAATAATTCCTAAATGCATAATAAAACAATTATTGAATTCAATTTTTGCATGATATTGCAAATTGTCAAGACCTTGAGTCTTTGGCAGATAACAGACCTTGGTCTTGATAACATACGATATGCTCAATGTCATCCACAATCACTTATAAAACAAACCTCATAGGTGTCATAGTAACAGATCTTTTCTTTTTTAATAGCAACATATCTGAAGAAAAAGATAATCATCACACATCAATCTCCTAATAAACCCTACTAACAATACTACAGAATGATGTCTGCTGCAGTTGAGCAATCTATGCTAGTGGACAGCCTTTATGCATTACAAATCCTGTATTCTGATTTGCTATGCAATTGTAGATATACAGCTATTTCAAAAAGGTTGGTGAACGTTTTGTAACATTTTGCATGTTACAAAATTTTTGCACTATGGGCAATGTCAATCCAATCAGTGAAAGGTCACAAACATTAAAGAATTTTTCCAAACTTCATCAGCACATTTTTCCAGCATATTTTCTTCTGTGACTTTGACATATGAATATAATACATTTCAAGCTCAGTAAGCAACATGCAACAAAACTTTCACCAGCCTTTTTTTAAAAGGCTGGTGAAACATTTTGCTGAGATTTGGTTATACAAGATTGCAGTTTAGATGGCTGTCAATTAAATTAGTCATCTGTGATTGGTCAAACGTTTGAAATAAATCCTTATAATCTGATTGATGACTGTCTTAACGCTACAAATTCCATCATCATGAGGTGTTTTAGGGGCACACTTCAACAATAATGGTTATAGCTAATTTATAGTTTGTTAAGATCAAATTGTTACCTTCTTTTCCAATCCCCCACAACATTGTGGCCTTGTTTCTTAAGCCAGCCCTGCAAAAAAAAACAAAACAAACACAAAAAAACACAAATTCAAAACACTAAGAATCATGTAGCAAAAATATATACTATGTAATAAAGTTTTGTGTGCATCAGTGTACATTTACTGTGAGCCTAAAATGTACAATGAAAACATGTTATATGTTAGAAAGTATAAAGAGAAAAATGACGTGAGTTGTGTGGGTTGGTATGATAACTGAAGTGCAAGGAGTGAACTGAGTAAAGTATAGGCACTTTGGAAGTCAAAAACTAGCAAAATCTCTCCCAAATATAAAAAAACTGTTTAGGTGTCTAACATACTTCTTTGTCAGGATCACTCATTTTGCCACCAACCTTCTTGGCAGAGTCATCTTCCTATAGACAATCATTAAAATTGGTGAAAATTTGAATGCGGAAGAAATTAAGACAATCACTGAAGAAAAATAAAGACTAAATTCAGGGGTGTATATTTTTGAGTGAGTGCACCATTTATGTTCAGGACTTGAGCTTCAAAAGTAAATAATATTAAATCCATAATTAACTAAGTAGCTCATCTCAGGAGGTGGTGCACTCCCCTGCACCCCTTCTCCTGGCTCCAACCATTGAAATATTTAACCACTATGGATACTATGGAGTTATGGATGCAGTTGGTCAGTTTCTAAGCCCTCAGTCAACCAACTATTGACTCACACATGTCAGCTGGTCATAAAGTACACAAGTTTCACACACAGCTATACTTCATGTAACTCATAAGCTTGACCCACATGCTTAGCAGCATTCTGATTGTGTCTATAACTTGATAGACACATGCTAAGTGTTAACAATTTCATATGCACAACCCTAGTTTTAAAAAATAGCTGGAATAAAAGAGTGTTGAGGGTCTTCCATATGAAGGGAATAATAATGTACCAGTACCTTATTCTGTAGAATAGCCTCCATGAGTGTTTGAGCCCATAGATTTGTGTCAGCTAAAAAAGATGGGACTTATATTCAATGAATGAATGAATGATGAAGAAGTGAACAAATGGAAGGAAGAAATGAACTGATCAAGGAAACTAGTGCAGCAACAGACATTCTTACTCATGGAGTCAGAAGACAACATGAAGATACGGTTGGCAGTAATAAGGTTGAATCTTATTGAGTCTTTCTTAGCCTATACTCGTAAAAAAGAGAAAAAGGTTTACAATCAACACCTGCAAAATGGTCAGCAATGTGCCAATGAATAGCTAATCAACATTAACATCTATTCATTATAACATACCTCTTTAACAAACTCTACATTTATCATCTGACTCACTGGGATCACATGTAAGGATTCTTGTGTATTTTCCTTTAAAATATATTTCAACGTTTAATAGAATTTTAACACAATTTGTCATAACTAGTTCAGTGCTGTCTTACAACCCATAAAGCATTTCATTTTGGCTCATTTACATCAAATGTGAAGGTCACTTTGCATGCAATAGTTTTCATGAGCAGTGAAGGATAACAAGAAGAAACCAAAGAATAAAAGTAGAGTGATAAAAAGAAGTTGCACATGAAATAAAGGTTCAAATGCTAGGGCAAGGGCTTGTGGTCTTGAATTTCAATGAAAGCACAAGCCCATGTGTTTGAACTTGTTTAAAAATCAGCCACCACACCCCAATTCCATTGTTTTCATAGGAGATATTTTGAAATCATCACCTCTTTTGATTGGCTAGTTGTAAAGCAAAGCAAGGAGCAACATCTGTTATGAAGTTTAGCTGACATCTTTCAATTTAAATATGATTACAATTACCTCAGATCTGTAGTATCGCAATTCTTTACCATCAAAAACAAACCATCTTTTTTTCCATCCTCGGTTATTCTGTTGTCTAAAGCGATTTAGTAAAAAATGGCTTATTCTATAATCAGGAAAGGATTCCCAGTCTTGTCTCTGGAGGGTTTTACTACACAGTCTTCCCAAAAAAGGTACTTCTTACGAATGAGAGTTTTACAAATCAAAGATAACCAAGTGAAGGAGCATAACATGACTGAAGAATCTCAACACCATGAATCAAGGATTCCCATAAGGTGGGATGGGAGCAGAGGCCATGTTCTTTTCTCCTCATCCAAAGAACACTGACCAATAAAAGGAAATCTGTAACACCATGAACATAAAGAAAAATATACTTAACTTTACTGACATTGCGAGCTTTCGCCGTTTGCCTTTGCTTTTTTACTCTGACAAAGGGCAAAAGCTTGAAATGTCAGTAAAGTTAGGTATATTTTTCTTTTTTTCACTGTGTTACAGATTTCCTTTTATTGGTTATTGTATTCATTACACACTGACGCAGCCTATACTAGTTTACTTGCTAGTTTCCATTTAAATTTTCAAATGGTGGTGCTCAGTATTGAGAGGAGGGGGTATGTTACTTCAGATGTTCAGCTCAAGGAAATAACTACACAGTGAAGAAGATAAGAGTTTCCCCTGCAGACCTCTTTAGTTTGGGCGTAATGTTTTCCCATTTCAGACCATGTGTCATTCCCTTGGGAATAAGATTCTTTGTTTGAAATTCATCCATATTAACGTATCTTCTCAAGCGTTACTGAGAAACGAAGAAACAAAGCCCAAGGGAATGACACGTGATCTGAAATGGGAAAACATTACACCCAAAGTAAAGAGATCCATTTAATGCGAATAGTGCTAGAATGACTTGGCACTAAAATAAAGAGATTGATAAATATTTATTTTCAAAGAGTGAGAAGAGTGTAAATACAAATAATTTTGAGATGACAAATTTAATAAAATTTGAATTTAATGTATAAAAAGTTTTCAAATTGTGTGAATACTAAAATAATTATGCAATCAGAAAGAAAATAATTTTTAAATTAAATTGAAATTTGTACTCTGAATTTATATTATATGAAAGAGGTTGGTTCATGGGATACTCATTAATTCATAATAAGTAAGTAATTAAGCTTCTTATTAGATATTTTTTTACCCTTTTTTGTTTAAGTTCTTTTTTAGTGTTTAGCCAGATTTTTTGTTGTTGTTGTTTTGCTTGTTTGTTTGTTGTTGTTGTTTCTCCTCTTCTTTTTTTGCTTTTATGTTTTTCCTTTTGCTATTTCCCCTAAATCCAAAAGTGCTGCTTTTCCTGAAGCTCGTTTATTGGGCAAGGCAATGACTAGACAAATCCAATTGGAGTTTAAATGGCTATGGGCTGGGAGGCCTAAAGCCTCTTTATTTCGACATAACTATGAACTACGTCATAAAATGCTAACTGTGATGTAGATCTGTGACAATTGTGCACTTGCCCCAGTAAAGGTGAGGGCGCAAAAACGCCAAACAGTGTGTGGACACGGAAAAAGGGAGAGGAGGCATGCGAAAGAGGAGGTAAAAAGTTTGAAGATGCCAACTAGTGCAAGTTAATCTTGAAATTTTTAAACCAAAATGAAAACGAATAATTCCTCATTTTCCAATATTTATCCTACTTTGTTGTCCCGACTAAAAACATTTCCATCGTTCATTTTCTATTCCCACACATTTTAAAGTTCCAACGGTTCTTTTGCTGTCACCCCATGTTTACGTAACAGAAATTGCCTGGAAAATTGTCCTGCAAGCCATATTACATGAGAATAACTTTTCGCGCAATATTCGCGTAACACGAAATTGTTGCGCGAAAAATCATCGTCTCGTGTAACATCTCCTTTAGTTCATTCAGACGTCATTTCTCATCTAATCCTCATATGTCAACCCCTTTACTGTATCTTTTTTTCTGACATTTTCCCGTAAGGACCAAACGGACTCGGTTGATAAGAGTTTTATTATATAACAATTGTCATCATATCAACTTTGCCGAGACAGCCGTAATCCGGACCGGTGATTACAGGAAAGTAAGGAAAGTAATCGACCGACGAGCAAAGGTCTGAGCCAATCAGCACGCGCTATATAGAACTTTGGGTTTGCTATTTAGTGTTGCTTAATCAGTGTATTGCGTCCTGGTAAGATTTATCTCGATTTTTATTTGTACGGTACCGCCTTCCTTAACCTCTTGTTTAATGTCACTGTAAAATCAGCATTCCTTACTAGTAGATTCTATTTTTAAAATTTTCATTATCGTTACTGCATCTTAATCCTTAAACCTGGTCCTCACTAGCGACATAAGCATAAGCATAAGCAACATACGCAGACTCAGTATTGTATTGATCACCGAGGTGTGAGAAAAGACAAGCACTGCTAATGAGCAGTACACTACTGAGTCTGCGTATGTTGCTTATGCTTATGCTTATGCTTATGCTTATGTCGCTAGTGAAGACCAGGCTTAACTTCTCTACTAAACCCTCTCTCAAACTCCCGTTAACTTCGATGTTTGAATTCACTTCTACTTATGGAAGCTGGGAATTCCCCAGGTCACACAAAACTGATTTAGAACTAGGTCGAACTGGTTTTCATTGGTTCTAAAGCGTATATGATGTAAGAATTCGGACTTTGACAGAGTTCGGACTTCTGGCAGGACGTAAGAGAGAGGTACTACAGGTGTTTTTAAAAAAGATTAAAGGGTAAGAAAAGTAGCTTAATTAGGTACTGTTACGTTGACACGGAAAACGCCCTCAGCTAGAAAACAAACTTTTTCGTCCACGTTTCGCGAATGCGTCTCCGAAGAGAGAAGCAGTTTTAATTTTCGCTGAAAGAGCTTCATATTTCTAGAGTTTCAATCAAGTGTTGCTTGTACACGGGAAAAAAATGTACGAGAAGAAGAAATCCACCAAAATTAGAAATTATCAGCTTCAAAATGATGTTCGCCACATGTTTCAAATCAAACGGATCATGGGTTTCACACCATGAGCACGCGTTTCATTCAAGAGTTTTCGCATTTCTTTTCTTTTCCTTATTTATCTATCGATTTATTTTTTCTGCTTTCGTAGCCCAGTCACGTAAATTTAGGTTTGTGTAAGTGTTGAATTTAAAGCCTGAAACTGGAACAAAATATTATAAATAACTCTAGTTTTCGTGATGCACTTTATTTTACTTTGTAGCAACTACAATACATTAACGTTGCTAATTTAGACTAATTCAACCAGGATAATTGTGTATGAACCTGGCTGTAAGTTAGTTTACTATCTTAGCTACCCAGATCGTGGGGTAACAACATCTACTAGTATTGTTTTGAAAATAGCAAAATAGCACTGTCCTTTATCGTAGAAATAGAAGGAATTTTTAAACCGAGACTATATTTTCTTGCCCTCTTATCACATATTGCAGAGATGTTTTCAAAACATTTTTTCTAAGGTTAAAAGGAATTAAATGGTTTCTTGTGTTGTCTTTTTCCGGTATGCTCAGCGGCTTCCCTAACTAATATAATATAAAAGGAATACCACTGACCAATAAAATGAGTTGAAAACAAAATGGCTGTCAGGTCAAGCCAAAACAAACCGGTTTTTACTCATTTTAGGAGCCTTTTTTACCTCAGTAATGACCCCAGTTGTTCATAGTTTTCGTCTTATAAGGGAACTGCCTTAGTGGATGCTATTTTTGGGAAAAAACATTGTTTAGGGATTAAATTTTCATCTTTAAAATTTTAATTCGCTGATGGGAATTAAGTTGTCGGTACATCGATTCTCTCTCAGCAGACCAAGGAACGTTTGAAGGTAAGCTCTGTTTTAGAAGGCTAGTATGGGATATTGTATCAATTTTGTTAGGCTGTTTGATCTCAAAAAGGCACCGCGTAGAACGATTTTATTTTCTCATTTCATGGGATTAGAATGAGGTTTGAGTACTGATTTTAAACTTTTTTCGTTTGTGGAAAAAGTTGCCTATGAAACGAGAAATTCACCACTCACTTCCCCATAGTGCTTTACGTTTTGGGAGATAACTGGAAGGGTAGCTGTTCATAAATTCAAAACTTTTCATACGGACGTTGAGTATATTTCCTATTATCATAGAAAAACAGAGTATCAGTTTAATCAGAGTTAATTCCACACGCACAGGAGAATGAAAAGATTGGTGTTACAGACAATGTATGGACTTACGAAAATATGTCTTGACATTTAATCATAAACCTGTTCAAATTTCTTTCTGGTTTTGGCTAATTGTGATCAACCTATAAGTGTTTGTAGCTGTTTTTTCTCTAATTCTAATTCTAATCATCATGGTAATATTTACGATTTTGTCTCATTCTGTCCCTAAAAAATGCAAAGCATTATGGGGTTGTGAAAGTTGTCGATATACAGAAAGCTCAGTATTTTGTAAACTCGCTCTTTTGTGGCCCAAGAACAAAATATAAGCGCTACAGGTACTATGCACTACAAACGCTACAGGCACGTACTACCAACACAGATCTTGCTAACGCTACAGGCACTACCAACAAAGGTCCTGCTAACGCTACAGGCACTACCAACAAAAGTTCTGCTAACGCTACAGATACTACCAACAAAGGTCCTGCTAACGCTACAAGAACTACCAACAGAGGTCCTGCTAACGCTACAGGAACTACCAACAAAGTTCCTGCTAACGCTACAGACACTACCAACAAAGATCCTGCTATCGCTACAGGAACTACCAACAAAGGTCCTGCTAACGCTGCAGGCACTACCAACAAAGTTCCTGCTAACGCTATAGACACTACCAACAAAGGTCCTGCTAACGCTACAGGCACTACCAACAAAGGTCCTGCTAACGCTACAGGCACTACACACGCTACAAGCGCTACATTCCATTTTACAACACTTCACCGCCATTGACCGCACTTTACCACCATTCACAGCAGTTTACCCCAAAATCTTCACCGCTATTAATCGCACTTCACTGCCACTGACCACACTTCACCGCCATTGAACATCATTTACTGTACGTCACCGCACTTCAGCTCAATTCATTCCACGTCACCGCCATTGACCGCCATTAACCGCAATTCAACACCATTGACCCCTATTCACCCAAATTCACCGCACAGCTTCACTGCCATTCACAGCACTTTACCTCAAAGCTTCACCGCCGTTAATCGCACTTCACCGCCATTCACCGCAGTTCACTACACTCCACCGCACTCCGCCGCCATTCACCGCACTTCACCGCACGTCATTGCACTTCATCGCCATTCACAACACATCGTAACACCATTCACCTCCATTCACTGCACGTCAACGCAAACCGCTATTCACCATCTAACTACATTCTTACTACATATCTGCTACATACGTACTATATACCTACTATCCATTATCCATCATGCACAATCCATTATCTATCATCTACGATCCATTACCCATCATCCATCATCCACTATCCATTATCTATCATCCACTATCCATTATCTATCATCCACTATCCATTATCCATCATCCACTATCCATTACCCACCATCCACAATCCACAATCCATTATCTATCATCCACTATCCATTATCTTTCATCCACTATCCATTATCTACCATCCACTATCCATTGTCCACCGTCCACTATCCACTATCTATCTTCGACTCTCCACGAAATCGAGTCGTACATGAGCTTATAGCCGGCGAGACGCATCATTAGAAAGTATTGCACATCACTGGGAAATATTGCATATCCCTAGGAAATATTGCCCATCACTAGGAAATATTGCGCATTACTAGGAAATATTGCGCATCACTAGGAAATATTGCGCATCACTAGGAAATATTGCGCATCACTAGGAAATATTGCACATCACTAGGAAAAATTGCGCATCACTGGGAAATATTGCACATCCTTAAGCATGTTAAGGCCTGGGTCTTTTGATGATGGGCTAAAATCATTTAAAAATTGATTTCAAAATGGATCGAGTTTATCGCTTTCATTATAGAGTGTTTTCAATTTTCAATTATTAAAAGCGTAGGAGGCAACAAGAAACCGTCTGGAATGGATGTCTCCACTATCGCAGAAAATTAATTTAATGCAAATTAAGGACACGTAACCTCTTTTGTGAAATATCCCCTTACCAGATTATGGGGGAAAGTAACTCATAAAGAAGTTTGATGAGCTCTAACTTGTTATTCTATGAGTAGCTTATGGTCGGCCCATTTTAGATTAAATTTTCTTTATACTTCTGGACACATTTTTAGTCACGTGATCCACCTTGAGATTTCCATATTCAAATTTTCTTAAGATAGTGCAGTTGTAACAACTAAATAAATTTTAGCTTTCCAGCTTTTATATTTCTCCCGCAATTAAAAATGATTAATTTTCTGCTAATTAGGCAAGAGACCCAGGCCTTAACATGCTTGATGTACGCGACATCATTAGGAAATATTGCGCATCACTAGGAAATATTGAGCATCACTACGAAGTATTGCGCATCACTGGGAAATATTGCGCATCACTGAAAAATATTGCCAATAGCATTTCTGATGCGGTCACGCAGTAATGAATTTGGCGGTGGTGGGATAGATCACTAGAAAGACAGTTGAGGAAAGAAGCATCTTACATTCTTAATCCTAAATCTGCTTTCAAATTATTTTATTCACAGGCTCCGTGAGAGTAATCGAAATAATGAAAAAAATAAAAAGCCGTCTAAAGAATGGAAAAGCGCCTGGGGAAGATATGTTAAGAGCAGAGCTATTGAAAGTAGACTTGGACTTTGCGACAACTAAAGTAAGAGAACGGACCGATATCATGCAGACAGGAAAACATCGTATGCCTTCCCGAGAAAGGTAACCTCAAGGCCCTTGTACACGGGCAATATTTACTTTATATAAGAACCGCGATCAAAACCCGTGCGTGTAAACATGAATGGCGATTTGATTGGAAATTGCCCCACAATTGCACTGAACCTGAGCATTTTCGAAACGATTCCTCGGGGACATGAATTTAGAAAATCGCCTTTAAACCGCCGGTAGTTTATTAGACGCGCGACTTTGCATCACAGCTAGGATCGCAGAGCAAATCGCAGGGCTTATGCAGAAAGAAATCGCCAGTATTAACCCGTCTTCAAATGAGTGTAAAAAGCTAGTGACTATAACATTACTTCAAGTACTATAAGTTAGGACTATACTAAAATTAAAATTTGTAATAAAACATTTGCACACACAACTATAACGCTGTCTGTGACGTTGCTTGCAACTGGGAAATCGCACCGTGTGTCCAACCGTTCAACTGTTGCGCGTGACGTCGCAGAAGTAGAAATTAATTCTTATTTTGCAATGTCGCCAGCGACGTCACGCGCAATGAACAATGTTCCTCAAACTCACAAAGCATCATGGGAATCCGAGTACAGAGAAAGTGAAACAAAAAAATCAGATGTTTGAGTTGTTATCATCTTGCTAAAGATTTTTCTTTTTCTCGATGATATAAAAGAATAAACTATTTGTTGGATTTTTATTGGGCGCAAAATAGCACTCGCTCTCGGTTTCTCATGATGCTTTGTCTTAGGAAATCCAGCACACGGTACAATTTTTCCGTTACAAGTATAGAGGTTTAGCCCCCCTCCCCAACCTAAAACTGCGCTCCTATGTCTCTTGATCCTTGATCCCTTTCGATCCCCTCTCCTTGGAGAGCTAAGCCAATCACAAACAACATTACATCATAGACATTTCAAATAAACGATTATACTATTTAATCTAAACATGTTTCGGCAAGACGTTTACCATCTTCAGTAGAAAGAATGAATATGATTGCTTACAATGAATTATATATACGAGAGGTTATGTTAATTATAATGATTAAAGAGACCTTACATCATCAGTAACACTAGGTATATTTCAGCAGGGTTATAACATTCACTCATTCGTCTTCTGAAGTCAAAAGGAAATACCCATCTCAATTGCTAGAGTATTTCAACAGATTTCATCTTAAGGCTGGGAACTTAGCGCTTATGAAATACGTGAGGTTTTGTGTTCAATTTTACAGGTTCAGCGGGGAAGCCAAGATAAAGAATAAAATTTTCCTTCTGGTTCTGGTGATAATTTGAGTTCCCGCCTTTTCTTTGGGAATGGAAAAGGTACCAAACACGTCTAGTATAGCTTGGAAAGTTATTAAACAGTTAAAAGCGAATGAAGCGTTTTTGCGCCTTAATGAAACCTGTGCACAACATTGAAGATTTCTCATATTCTCATACGCAAATCATCACCTAAGGCTCAAGGCATGACTGTAAGATTCATTGGTGTAGGCCAAATAGATATCATTGAGCCTCGTCCCATGATTCTCATAGCAACTAGCTTATAGGCTTTTTTCCTTCACGGGTGACAAAGCTTCTCGAAAAGAGGGTATACATTATGTGCAATAATAGGTAAAATAAACTTATCTGATTCTCTCGTAGTATAAAGTAACATAATTTTAAGTAGTTCTCTCCTGGTATACCGTAACGCACATTTCAGGGGCGTAGACAGGATTTTCCGAATTAAGGGGGGTCACAAACTCAAAACAAACACTATTTTCGCAGAGCCAACAAACCAAACAAAGAATAACCGACCACTAAATTAAAAAAATACTTCCTTTTGCTCACAAATGGAATATCACGGGCACGCTAGGAGCCCCTACCCCCTCAAGATACGCCCCTGAATTTATGTGGTTGAGGTTAGACAAGGTTGAGCGATAACATACATTTATGTGGTTCTCTCTTAGTATACAACATAAATTTATGTGACTGTATTCTAATACACAGTAACATAAATTTATTTAGTTGATGTTGATAACTTTCTCTGGTTAGGGATAAACGTTATCCCAGGTTAAGCAGTAACAAAGTTTCGCAATGGTGCAATTGCTGTCCAACAGTATTCACAGGAATCACACCGGTGCAATTCCTCCCCAAAAGTATCCACAGGAATCGCACCGGTGCATTTCCTCCCTAAATGTTTTTACAGAACTCGCACCGGTGCAATTCCTGTAAAATAGTATTCACAGGAATCGCACCGGTGCAAATCCTGTAAAATAGTATTCACAGGAATCGCACCGGTGCAATTCCTCCCCAACAGTATTCACAGCAATCGCACCGTTGCCATTCCTCCCCAACAGTATTCACAGGAATCACACCGGTGCAATTCCTCCCCAAAAGTATCCACAGGAATCGCACCGGTGCATTTCCTCCCTAAATGTTTTTACAGAACTCGCACCGGTGCAATTCCTGTAAAATAGTATTCACAGGAATCGCACCGGTGCAAATCCTGTAAAATAGTATTCACAGGAATCGCACCGGTGCAATTCCTCCCCAACAGTATTCACAGCAATCGCACCGTTGCCATTCCTCCCCAACAGTATTCACAGGAATCGCACCGGTGCAATTCCTATCCAACAGTAGTCACAGGAATCGCACCGGTGCAATTCCTGTCCAACAGTATTCACAGGAATCGCACCGGTGCAATTCCTACCCAACAGTATTCTCAGGAATCGCACCAATGCAATTCCTGTCTAACAGTATTCACAGGAATCGCACCGTTGCAATTCCTGTCCAACAGTATTCACAAAAATCGCCCGGTACAATTCCTCCCTAAATGTTTTTACAGAAATCGCACCGCTGCCATTCATCCCCAACAATATTCACAGGAATCGCACCGGTGCAAATCCTGTCCAACATTATTCACAGGAATCGCACCGGTGCAATTTCTGTACAAAAATATTCACAACAATCGCACCGGTGCAATACCTCCACAAGAGTATCTACAGGAATCGCACCGGTGCAATTCCTATCCAACAGTATTCACAGTAATCGCACCGGTGCATTTCCTCCACAACAGTATTCACAGCAATCGCACTGAAACACTACCTGTCCAACAGTATTCACAGGAATCGCACCGGTGCAATTCCTCCCCAACAATATTCAGAGGAATCGCTCCGGTGCAATTCCTATCCAACAGTATTCACAGTAATCGCATCGGTGCAATTCCTCCCCAACAGTAATCACAGGAATCGCACCGGTGCAATTCCTGTCCAACAGTATTCACAGGAATCGCACCGGTGCAATTCCTATCCAAAAGTATTCAAAGGAATCGCACCGGTGCAATTCCTCCCCAACAATGTTTACAGGAATCGCACCGGTGCCATTCCTCCTCAAAAATATGCAGAGGAATCGCACCGGTGCAATTCCTGTCCAACAGTATTCACAGGATTCGCACCGGTGCAATTCCTCCCCAACAATATTTACAGGAATCGCACCGGTGCCATTCCTCCCCAACAATATTCAGAGGAATCGCACCGGTGCAATTCCTGTCCAACAGTATTCACAGGAATCGCACCGGTGCAATTCCTCCCCAACAATATTTACAGGAATCGCACCGGTGCAATTCCTCTCCAACAGTATTCACAGGAATCGCACCGGTGCAATTCCTCCCCAACAGTATTCACAGGAATCGCACCGGTGCAAATCCTGTCCAACAGTATTCTTAGCAATCCCACCGGTGCAATTCTTGTCCAATAGTATTTACAGGAATCGCACCGATGAATATCCTCCCCAACATTATTCACAGGAATCGCACCGGTGCAATTCCTGTGCAAATGTATTCACATGAATCGCACCGGTGTAATATCTGTCCAACTGTATTCACAGGAATCGTACGGGTGCAATTGCTATACAACATTATGTACAGGAATCACACCAGTGCTATTTCTGTCAAAAAGTATTCACAGGAATCTCGCCGCTTGAATTCCTTGCGAGCAGTATTAACATGAATCGCAACGGTGCAATTCCTCCCCAACAGTATCCACAGAAATCGCACCGGCGTGCAATTTCTGTACAACATTATTAACAGCAATCGCACCGGTGGAATTTCTCCACAACAGCGTCCACACGAATCGCACCTGTGCAATTCCTGTCCAACATTACTCATATGAATCGCACCGGTGCAATTCCTCCCTAAAAGTATTCACAGGAATCCCACCGGTGTAATTCCTCCCCAACATTACTCATAGGAATCGCACCGGTGCAATTCCTGTCCAACTGTATTCACAGGAATCGCACGGGTGGAATTCCTCCCCAACGGAATTCGCAGGAATCGCACTAGTAGAATACCTACCCAACAGTATTCACAGGAATCGCACCTGTGCAATTACTGTCGAACAGTATTCACCGGAATGGCACCGGTTGAATTCCTCCCCTACAGTACTTACAGGAATCGCACCGGTGCAATTCCTGTCCAACAGTATTCACAGGAATCGCACCGGTGCAATTCCTTATCAACAGTAGTGACAGTAATGGCACCAGTACAATTCCTCCCCAACAGTATTCACAGGAATCGCACTAGTAGAATACCTACCCAACAATATTCACAGGAATTGCACCTGTGCAATTCCTCCCCAAACGTTTTGACAGAAATCGCAGCGGTTCCATTCCTGCACAACAGTATTCACGGGAATCGCACCCGTGGAATTCCTGTGCAAGAGTATTCTCAGGAGTCGCACCGGTGCAATTCCTGTACAACAATATTCACAGGAATCGTATCGGTGCAATTCCTCCACAACATTACTCATAGGAATCGCACCGGTGCAATTCCTGTCCAACAGTATTCACAGGAATGGCACCGGTGCAATTCCTCTCCTACAGTATTCACAGGAATCGCACCGGTGGAATTCCTACCCAACAGTATTCTCAGGAATCGCACCAGTGCAATTCCTGTCTAACAGTATTCACAGGAATCGCACCGTTGCAATTACTGTCGAACAGTATTCACCGGAATGGCACCGGTGCAATTCCTCCCCTACAGTATTCACAGGAATCGCACCGGTGCAATTCCTGTCCAACAGTATTCACAGGAATCGCACCGGTGCAATTCCTATCCAACAGTATTCACAGGAATCGCACCGGTGCAATTCCTCTCCAACAGTATTCACAGGAATCGCACCGGTACAATTCCTCCCCAACAGCATTCACGGGAATCGCACCGGTGCAATTCCTGTCCAACAGTATTCACAGGAATCGCACCGGTGTAATTCCTATCCAAAAGTATTCACAGCAATCGCACCGGTGCAATTCCTCCCCAACAGTATTCACAGGAATCGCACCGGTGGAATTCGTGTCCAACAGTATTCACAGGAATCGCACCGGTGCAATTTCTGTACAACAGTATTCACAGCAATCGCACCGGTTCAATTCCTCCCCAACAGTTTTCACAGGAATCGCACCGGTGCAATTCCTGTCCAACAGTATTCAAAGGACACCAATTACAACATATATTGTATATCCATATAAAGGTTGACGGGGTGGGGTGGGGTGGAGAGGAGTAGGGAAAGGACACCAATTACTACATATATTGTATATCCACATAAAATGTGACGAGGTGCGGTGGGGTTCAGAGGAGTGGGTAAAAGGCGCCAAAGTTATTTCATTTCATTCCCTTGAGAAGAAGGATTATTAGGGCTCTTGATCATTATTTGTTATTTCTGATGCGTCAACGGCAAACAAAAACATAACACCCAAGAAAGTCACGTGATCTGTAATAGAAGGACATTAAACCCAAGTAGATGTTTCTCACACGGCAGCCATGTTTATTTACCATGACAATGAAAATCTGTGGTTGTGCCCCGCTAAACTCGTTTTTGAAGTGCTTCAATGCGAGTCTTAGACACAATAAAAAAAGGAAGCAAAGTTTGATAAAGCGTAATACGCTAAAGTGTGTTTTTTACGGGTTAATGAAAATCATTTTATTGATTTAAAGCAATGTTTAGACATTCCCTCGTGCCCTTAATTGATGTAAGTACTTGTTATGTAATAAAATATCAATAATTCTTATTTTGGCTGTATTGTCTTCTTATTATGAAATATACTAGATATTACGCGCGTTCTAATTGGCTGAGATGTGTGATTGCATGAAAGTATGTAAACACGGTTTGGCTTAAGTTATCTTATAAAAGCAATAGAAAACTTTTTTCTTGTGTTTGCATAACTTGATGTAAACACTGAAGGCTTGGGAGAATTCTCTACAGGTATGCAGTTTCCATAACTGTCTCCAGTTCTCCCAACTCCTCTCATGTTTATATCAGGCTATGCAAACACGGGAACTGTTTTCTATTGCATAATTGGGACCTTCAATTCAAGTTTTTCTAGAGTCCTGCAGTGACGCGAAAAATAATTCCACGCAATCCAAAGTGCCTCTAAGCAATGCATTCACGTGGTGATAATCAATTCACACAGTTATTGAACTGCTGTCTTGATGCTGTCATGTTCTGATCTTCACTGAATCAAACCAGCCACAATCAGCATCATCAACAAGTGATGTTTTCTGAATCAATACCACGTGTTATTCATTCCCGTGAGTATTATTGCGAATTCCTCTTTGCAGTCAATCAGACTTGTATTATTTATAGCATTGTTTAAAGGTTGTTAACTTGGTGCATTGTGTACTATGTGGTAGAACGGTTTTAATCTCTGGGTGAAAAGAGGAAGGGTCGGAAGTTCGATATCTTAAGGGTACATTTTATTTCAATAAGATTTTAGATTTTTTCTAAGCTCTTTTCTAACAAAAATATTATATTTTTCTGCACCCATACATCGAGTCAAGTGGTCAGGGGGGGGGGGGGGGGGAAGGAAGAAAGGAAAAGAAAAAGAAAAAAGAAAGGAAAAAAAGTCCATCATGCGTCTGGTGACCACTTCACTTCCAATACTTATAATACTACTGCGTGTTTAGAGTCAGCGTATTCAGAGCAGTGGTGCAGTAGGTAAATGCGTTCAGTTGTAAGGTAAGTGGACGAGGATCGAGTCTTGAAGCGGAATAAATTTTTTAACCTTCTTTTTAATCCTTTTTTATTTAGTATGATTTTATTCTTATATCCATTTACTTATTTATTATTTTTAAAATCACATCAGATGAAATAATCACGCTACGCAGCCGTCACCTTTTTGCAGTTTTATTTTTTTCTAGTTTAATGCATTAATAATTCATGACTTTTCAATAGTCCTCAATAATATATATAGTATATATAGTATATAGTATTAGTATAGTATTAGTATAGTATTAGTATAGTATAGTATATAGTATATAGTATATAGTATTATATATATATATATATATATGTATATGTATATATATATGTATCATATATATTATATTATATTATATTTTATATATATAGTTTTATATGTCTTCTACAAAATAAAACCGCATTTTGTTTCAGTCCAGCCAT
>WUAP02156786.1:0-10279 GCA_015163945.2 Stichodactyla helianthus
ATTATAATTACCATCTTCAATACCATATATCAACTTCATAGTTATCACCACCACCAACATCATCACCGTCATCATCAGCACCAGCACCATTACCATTATAATTACCATCTTCAATACCATATATCAACTTCATAGTTATCACCACCACCAACATCGTCAACGTGATCATCATCACCATCACCATCCTCGATATCGATATTATACGTGGTATCTCATTAAGCCAAAAGTATCCATTTCTCTACAGGTTGTTGATACACCATATATATCACTTCTCACTGGTCAAAAGTCATTTAAAGAACTTAGTGAATCGTCTATCGGCATAAAACATGGCTCGTTCGATATTCCAGATTCACTGATGCAATCAGCCATTAACACCTCTTCACTAGACTTACCAGCCATGATAAAAGTAAGTCGCTTTATCACATTATTATCGATCTCGATCATCTAACACTGCGCATAAGTGAACTTGAAATGGAAATATTCTGTTAACCATAAAAGGTTTCAAAAATAATATTCTCTTTTTTTGCCTGTTTTATTCTCTCTCTCTGACAAAAATTTCCGTTATTTCTATCAATGTTTTGACGTAGAGCAAAAATATGATAGTAATAATGAGGGACAAGGATAAAGCAAGGATGGCTCAGTATGTTAGTGCGCTGGTGAGGTCGATTCCAAGTGACCTCGCATCCTTGTTTTGACTTCTTTCCACTCCATGGAGCTCTGAGCTAGCGCAGCTTTGAACACTTTATACATGAGCCACTGGCTCGGGAGAAATGGGCAACCACTTCCCGCGCTCTCGAAGTAAAATAAATTATCTTTACCCTTTGCCTTTAGGTGTTCTCTTTAACTGAGAATCCTTTCCTGTGGACTCCGACTGCAAAAACTGTGGATTCTAACATCATCAGCTTGGACTTGGGCAACCAATCAGGAGAGCCTTTACTAGTTCGAAATCTGTCCGAAAAAATGCAGATCGAAATCAAGAATAAAGATCCCGAGAGCAAATCATTCCAACCTCGGACATATTCATCTAAAGGAAACGATGTCTCCACCCATAGAATCAATGTAACAACAAATGATTCTTCGATTCATGGATCGGTTCACCCGATCAACTGTTCTGTCCCCATAATATTGACCATAAGGCATGACGAATATGGCTGTTCCAGTGACTACAATTATTCATGGGTTCTACCAAGAAACGACACGCCCAGCGGTATCGATCCCTTCTCATTCTTTGTATCGAACGTTGAACTCAATCGTACAGCAGCGGGAGTGTATTACATTTGCATAAGACCGATGCGTGCATCTGACGTTGTGCAGAGCTGTTCAGGGTATTTTAATTACACTATATCCACTTACTCTGGGTCCTGCAGATACTGGAATGAGGTGGAGAATTCGTGGGAAGGAGATGGTTGCGAGGTTAGTGTAGTACTCATACAGCAGATTTCGTATGACTGTGAAAAGCTCGCGGCACAAACACGATCTAGACGCGGCAAAGCACGTCAAAGTTCTAGAAAACATCACAGTCGCGGCTGGCATGCTTACGGTACCGACCGTGCCGCAAGCTTTTCAAAGTCATGAAAAATGTGATTTATGCCAAATGCTCATCACCTACACACTATCTTTTAACATATCTTTTGTTTTAGCCGGGCAGTAAATGTTTGGCTGTTGTATTGAAATTAGACCTTTCTGCGTAGGCTTTTTCTGAAATAGACAAACAGTGCATGTGGTCTAGCTTCATTTAAAACAATACCGTAAAAGGTATGATAAATAATTTGTGGTTGTATCGAAGCTGCTCGCTGTCTCAGGAAAAGCCTATTCCTTGGAGTAGGTTTGCTTATAGATCAGATTTCGTATGACTGTGAAAAGATCGCGGCAAGGTACGGCAAGGCACGTCAAAACTTTAGAAAACGTCACGGTCACGGCAAAGTACACTTATGCCACCGATCGTGCTGCGAGCTTTTCACAGCCACACGAAATCTGCTCTATTTCTAACCCGGCCCTCTCCCAATGAATCCTATTGAACCATAGATGCATTCATTATGTTTTAGGTTACCGAGTGGACATCTCCAACCAAGACATGTTGTCTGTGTGATCACTTGACGTCTTTTGGTGGTGGGTTCTTTGTGGCGCCAAACCCAATAGATTTTAGCAAAGCATTAGCTGGGTTTTCAGACCTTGCTAGCAATCCTACAGTCTTTGCATTCGTTATGTCGATATTAGGTTTATACCTGATCCTTGTCGTCTTGGCCAGAAGAGCAGACTTGAAGGATGTACGAAAGGTAACAGAATTATAAAGAAATGATGATAAATTCTTTCACAAACTGCATTTTTTCGTGTACCAGTGGGTAACACTGAAATGGCTTGTCAGTTATGCATGGTAAAGTAGGGACAAACTCTCCCGCTATTAGTGCTTGAAATACTGAATAGAGTCCTAATTCTTTGACACGAAACACATGGTAACTCTCTAATGGTTTCCGAATTCATCCACAATGTTCGGGCTGTCAAATTTATGTTGTGCGGCGTAGATTTTGACTTAATTTTAGTTTTTAATCACTTTTTCACGAGTTATCTATTAAAATCACCGATTGGCCTCCAGCCGTCACGTGGTATACTTTGTGTTAAGGTCACCAAAATGTTCGGTCATTGTCTGATTGCCTACGAATGACTTTTGAACAAATTATCAACATGATTTGTTGATTTTTTTCTCCTTAAAACCGTCAAGGACATTTTACATCAGGAATAAATAGCGAGATTTTGCTTATATTTGTGGAGCTAAATAGACAAATCAAGTCGATAATTTGTTCAAAAGTTAGTACATTTGTACGGCTATCCGATAACAATGTCCGAACATTTTGGTGACCGTAACAAAGTGTACCACGTGACGGCTAAGGGCCAATCGGTGAATTGCGCAGAGCTTTGCCATGGAAATTTCAAATCTACGATGAATTATCTTTCCAGGCAGGGGTAACCATTCTTCCTGGTAATGACCATCGAGACGCTTTCTCCTACGAAATCACAGTTTATACAGGATTCAGTCAGAATGCAGGAACCACAGCTAACGTGTACCTAAGGTTAATTGGATCTCTTGGAGACAGTGAACCGAGATTACTGAAAGACCTACAAATACCTCGATTCCAAAGGGGAGCGGTCGATAAATTTTTGCTTACTGTACCCCAGTCTCTAGGATATCTCAGAGAGATCCATATTTGGCACGATAACAGTGGGAAATCACCTGGTTGGTTCTTCTTCCGTATGCAAATACGAGATTGTCAAACACAGAGGAAATGGTGGTTTGTGTGTAATAAGTGGTTGGCCGTCGATGAAGATGACGGGAAAGTTGAGAGAAGAATCAAGGTAAAATAATAGTGTGTCATGGTTAAATGTGGATGTGCAATTGTTTCACGTGCTGAGATTCGTTCACCGGAATTCGTTAATTCGGTACCGAGACCGTGCACATACGAAAAAATCTTTTATTTAGATGGAACATGTTTTAAAAAAGCGTGACACATAATTTAGAAATATAACTTGGTGTCAAGCACGTATTGTACAAATCTAAGTCAGTACTTGGTTGATATCACACGTGTTTTATTTTACAACAGACAGCCAGCCAGAGAGAGTTAACGCGGTTTAACATTCTGTTCATCAATGCAACACGAAGAAACCTCTTAGACGGCCATCTCTGGCTATCAGTCTGCACAAGGCCTGTTCAGAGTACTTTCACACGGGTACAGCGTCTATCTTGCTGTCTTTCTCTTCTCATGTGCACAATGTTAACCAATGCAATGTTCTATCAAAGAGGTGGAGGACCAACCGACACCACTGTCACACTGGGTCCCATACAATTGAGCTGGAGCTTGATTATGATAGGAATTCAAAGTAGTTTCATAGTAATGCCAGTTAATCTCTTACTAGTGACGATATTTCGAAAACTCGCGCCCAAAGAACAAAAATCAAAAAATTATGAAGAAGAAGAAACGAATATAGAAGATAATGTTAAAGACCGAGAAGTAGAGCAGGCTGAAAATGCCGAAACGGAAGAACTGGAGAGCAACATCAAAGATAAGGCGCAAACTAATAAGAAGAAAAAGTTTATGTTCCCTTACTGGTTTATATACGTTGCATACGCACTATGTTTCGTCACTTCTCTTACCTGCGCCACTTTCACGATCTTTTACGGGTTTACTTTTGGGAAAGAAAAATCCGAAAAATGGCTATCAGCGATGATGGTATCGTTTTTCCAATCAGTTATCGTCATTCAACCCTTTAAAGTCTTCCTGCTGGGCTTGTTTTTCGCTCTTATCATAAAAGATCCGAATAAAGAAGAGGAAGACTTGGAAGCTGACTACGAACCAATAGAGGAAAATTTGAAAGGTACTTTTGTGATTCACTATCAAAAATGAAATTATTTAATATCGTCTTTAAGGAGCGCCAACGTCATGCACCCCCTCAACCCATCCCCGCCTCTCGACTCCTGTCCTTCTGCAAATTCTTAATATAGTTATGAATCGAGTTCCCAGAAACTCACTCCTATCATACGTCTTTCCTGATCTATAGTTTTCCTTATAAGATCCCCAAAAGAGACAAAATACACGAGCGTAGCAGATGCGCACAGACGGTATTCTTACCATTGACATTCACGCATCTGATTGGTCGTTAAAATACAAGTATTTGATTGGTTAATAGCATGCAAGCCGCATCTGATTGGTTATTAACAATTAACCATGTGATTGATACCGTGTCAAGCCGCATCTGATTCGGGTTATTAACAAGTAACCGTTAGACTGGTTAATAAACTCCAAGCCGCATCTAATTGGTCACTAACTATCTGATCAATTGCTATACTTCTTATTCTATGCAGACTCTTCACTGGATGTAGATAGTTATGCAATGAAAATGGGTATTCAAAGTAAGCCACCCGGCGAAGATACGCTGGAACGAGTACGGGCTCTACGACTGAAAGAAAAGCAAATGGCGTCGATCATTCGTGAAATCTTATTACACTTTCTGGTGGTGGTGATTGTTCTTTTTGTTGCTTACGGTAACCACGACAACAAGAGTTTTCCTTATAACAGACGAGCGATCGACATACTCACTCAGGGAATTCCATCTTTTACGAAGGTAAGACGGTTATATATCTAATAGTAAGGAACCGGTTTTTAATTAGAGGGGGCCTGGTGCAAATAGTGTGTGTTTTTTGGGGGTTAATTTTTTATGCTCCAAAATAGGGGACTATAAGAGACGATGAGGAATTTAAAGGGAGGGGTCCCCAAAATTCTTGCAAGTAAAACCCAAAGAATAACGAATGCTTAGTTAAACATTCAATTATTATCTTTAGCTTTTTTTATTTCTACACCAACGCAGTCCATATACTAGTTTACTCACTAGTTATTTCTTTATAATGAAAACAATAATTGCATTTTCATTCCTCTTTCTTCTGCTGTAAAATTAGATAGCATCCCTTTTAATTCTTATGCCCAGTTCAGACGTCGACCTTTTGCCGTGCCGAATTCAATACTGCACGAGTAGAAACAAAAGATTTGAATATTTTGCATTAGATTTGACGCAATAAAAGTTCGACGTCTGAACTGGGCCTTAGTCGGTGTTTTTGCCTTCTATAGATGTTTTGAAAATGACTTTTTACTGGGTTGCCTGTGGCAAATTAGTCTGAAAATGCCGTCCATTATTTTTCCTATTCGTCAATAATCGTCAGTCTCGGCTTCAATGCGCATGCTCGCTTCGAGACTGGTGCACAACAGGCAATCTTAGAGCGTCTTGTTTTTACTTCACTGACAACACCATCTTCTTATTAATTTTTTGGATAGATAAAAAATGACCATAACTTCTGGGACTGGACTAACCACAAACTGATTCCCAACCTCTACCCATTAGACGAACTGATAGGATATCCATATACTGGCATCATGCGTAATAAGAAGAAATCTAACATGGTCGGCGTAGGACGATTGCGTCAGCTCAGGAACAAAAAACGTAAGCACCATTTTATGTTAAACCTTTTTCTAGCTGATATTCAAGCACAACAGCATTCACACAAACCTCGATACTTTTTAGTGAAAATTCAGACGTATTGAGTTAGGTTATTAAAGGAAGAGCTCCAGGACGTTCCTAAAAATTGCTACAAGCAGAGTGTCACTTGCCTGAGTTTTGGTGACGTCAAAGCCCTGGGAAAAAATTAACTGCTTCCAAAAGATATGTTATCACAACATAAGTTATTGCGTTTTGGGCAAGTGAAGCGTATACCTAGAAATTCCGCAACCCCAACAGCATGCCTCCATCACCCAAAATGCAAAGCGCACATTTGTATTATGACGTAATCAGGAGAGCTGTATTTTAAGTTGTGACGTATTTCCGGGTCCATTTCCTCAAAAAAGCTGCTAAAATAAAGCCGAAAAAGTTATATACAATTTATCCTCCACAAGCAAGAATAAGGATTCTCTGCAACAATTCCTACCATGATTAAAAAGATTTGAAAAATCTTCACAAAACTGCTTTTCATTTTGGATCCGGTAGTCGTTTTTCTTACGAGTGACGTCACACATAAAAGCTTTATTGGAAAGCCATTAGAAAGTTACGGAATGCCACGGCACGTTTTTCGTAGCCACTTTGGAGTATAAAGAAACTTATCGAAAGTATTGTTTTAAACATTCTAGATACTTGCGAAGTACCATTAATATTCACGGGGAAATTCGAGGACTGTACAGAAGATTATTCCTGGTCAAATGAAGAAACCAATCACTTCCTTCCTGGATGGAAACCAACCAATCACAGTCGAAATAGCACATCAACAATGATAACAAAGACCAAGAAAACACCCTGGGAATACACGAGCGCCTGGGAAATCAAAGGCTTTCCTTATATGGGTAAGATGGCTACATACCGAGGCGGTGGTTATATAATGGATCTTGGACCTACGAACGATACTGCCTTCAAAACGCTGGATATTTTATCCCAAAACAACTGGATAGATCAGTACACACGAGCTGTTTTTACAGAAATCAATATCTACAGTGTGGATATCAACCTTATGTGCGTTATTACGTTGCTCTACGAGTTCCTTCCTTGTGGAGGTGGTATTTCTTTTATCAATGTGCAAACCATTAAACTGTACCGCTATTTAAGCAGCATAGCCAAGGCCGTAATGGGTTTCGAGGTTGTATTCATATTCTTGGTGTTCTACTGGATTTACAGAGATTGTAAGAAAATTTCCACCGAAGGTAAAAGGTATTGGAAATGTTTTTGGAATGTGATCGACTCCCTCATCACATCTTTATCCATCTGTTCAGTTGGGGTTTATATCGCACGCCTAGTTTTCATCGATTCTGCTATCGATCAATTTCATCGTAACAGGAAACAATTTGTCTGTTTTCAGTACGTTGTTCTTTTGAACGAAGTTCAGAACTTTTTGTCTGGCTGCGTGGTAATACTTTGCAACTTGAAGTTCCTTCGTCTGTTACGTTTTAATCGTAAAGTTTCAATGCTTTCCGACACACTACGACATTCAGCAAAAATGATTCTAAGCTTCTTTGTCATGATTGTCATCGTCATGTTTGCATTCTGTGCAATGGCGAATCTGGTATTTGGTTCTGTACTCGAGGAATATCGCACAGTCATTCGTTCTATGGTGTCTTTATTCAGCATGATGTTGGGTGAGTTTGACTTCCAGAACTTAAACGATTCTAATCGTATTATCGGCCCTGTTATGTTCTTTTTCTTCATGGTCTTGGTACAGTTCATACTCGTCAACATGTTCATTGGAATTCTCAGTGATAATTTCAATATGGTCAGAATGGATGCTGCAAAACAGTCTAACGAGTACGAAATCGTCGACTTCATGATGAGAAGATTGAGCAGTTATGTCGGGTATAATGATCTTGCAATCAAGCCTGATTATAAGTGGCCCAAGACCTCACTTGAGATGCAAGTGGAGATGATTGATGAGAAGACTGATGTAATCATAAATTATATGAGGAATCTTTGTGACGAAGATCTACGTACCTCGATCTGGCTCGAGTCGGAAAAGTCAACAGACAAGAAAGACAAAATCATTTCATTTGCTCTTAACGCACAACAACTGGACCTCGAAAATGACTTGTTTGACAGCATTCCAGTCTTGTTAAAAAATCTGGACAAAATAACCAACGAGGATTTTGCAAAGCTGTCGAAAAAGGAATCCCAATCCAACATTTCTGATACAGATTATGGTTCTAGTTTTTCTCTTTCCACTGAAATCCCTGATGACGAGGATTCCGACACAGATAGTGCATGCGCAAATGAAGACGCTAGAAGCCTTTTTGATGTACAAATTGAAATACCTAAAGATGATAGTCACGTGGATTCACAAGCAAGGAGAAAGGGCATCCCTAAAAAAATTTAAATGACCTCAAAAATGAGGACTATACAGTAGAAGTAGTAGTATGCATGACAGAGAGATGCTAGCCTCACTCAATAATAATACTTTTACACACCTACCTTCGCACACAGTTCTCCAGAATTCAATCAAATAAATTCATCTGCACTGGTGAAATATATAATAAGTAAACGATAAACTTGGTATAATCGTGGAGTTCGAGAAGCTGCGACGGAATCAAATGACACCTCACATTCGGGACCACTTACTGCAGTCACGTGTGTCAACGTTTAAAATGCCAAGATACCGTGAATAGTCATTGTGATCAAGACTCTAGTTGAGTCGAAAGATCAATAAAGTGCTTTCAAAAAACATTGTACTGTGTCCTAAAGTGCTACTTAAACGAAATTTTGCCTCTTTCATGAACCACCTCGAAAATTTGTAGAAATAGTCATGAAGACTTATATAATAACCGGGTAAAATGATTTTATCGATTTCCAAACGGAAATGCTTTTTTAGGCCTGTTTTTTAACTTCTTATTTCAAGGTGGTTGCATACTGTACTTGCTCGGACGAGGAATGGGCCGAGACGAAAATGACGTCATCGGCTTAGCCTAAACTTGCAAGTCAACGCGAAAACCTTACACAGAACTTTCCTCAAACTTTTTATCGCTTTCGCTTCCACTTACGCTACTTGAAGACATATTCACTCTTGTAACTCAGACTTCTGTGTTAAGCCGATGACGTCAGAGGTAGCAAATTGAGACACCGCTGATCAATTACTGCTGGCGCATATATGCAAAAACAATCATGGCGGACGGCTATCTTCGCTATTTCAAAACCAAAATTCTCGTTACTCACTGCACTAATAGAGAAAAAATGGACACTGCATGCCCCTTAACTAAGTTGCTTTCATATAAGATGGAAGAAAACACCGTCAAAATGGGAATAAATTTCGTATAAGTAGCACTTTAAAAGTTTATCGTTTACTATTTATTCTCCGGATTTTTTTCTTCTTATTGGCCGATTACATGTATCTTTTATTTATATGGACTCAGATTGTCATACGACTTTAACTAGAAAAATTCTGGCATGTCTCAATTTGAAAAAATGTTTTCGTTCTCAGCTTCTAGCAGAGATTCAAGCATGAAATATCTTCATAAAAATTTTTTACTTCATTTTTGTTTCTCTCTCGGCAAAGGCGGACGATTCGAGAATTTGCTGAATTTCCCTCAGGCCGAAATGTTACTGTATAGAGAATTTGCACGGCAGCTATGTTTAAGAGGTCTTTAAGGCGCCTAGTGCCCAGTCCCATTCGGCCAAAACCCTAAAATTGTTGATTTTTTTCTGGCTTTTTACCTTCGTTGCGACTTAATTAGCACGGTGACGCCCCATTTTTTTCAATTTAATGACGGCTAAATTTATCACTCGGTTTAACAAATAAAAACACTATGTTAACGATTCGGAATATCCTCATTTTTTAAGCATTTTCACATTCTTGTACATAATTTGAAATGCGTAATCTGGTAGAATTTTTATTCTCGAATTTACTTTGAATCGTATTTTTCCAAACATCAGATACTGTAACGATTGCATATGCTAGATAAACCTTTGATCTTTCTTTATAGTGATCTTGGGCTTCTGCATGACGAAAACCTCCGGTTTTTTTAATAGCAAAAACCCGCGCGAAATTTTGGAAATACCCTTATATTCAAATGACAGGATTTTTAAGAAAATTCATGAGAGAAATCCGAGGGGTCCGAAACTACTTTAACGTCAATATATCTGATAAGTTCTTTAATGAGGGTCCTGAAGGGGTAAAATGGGAGCTGGGATTGGCGTTTTTTGGGCTGGGAAAATGGGATTTGATGCACTGGGACTGGGATTTAGCCATTACTGGGATTGGGATTTTTCTAAC